>OMNN01024377.1:0-29241 GCA_900302755.1 Chromis chromis
TAACCTTCTTTATCTCTTGTATATGCTGGAAGCCCTTTGATTATTTCTGCACACACACACACCCACACACACACACACACACACACACACATACTCAAACAGAGCTCTCCATAAGCGCCGGCTGTCGGCCAAACACACCATTACACTCATTAAAGTTCAGCCGGCTACTTTACCCTATAAATTTTTGATTGTAATGAAATAGTTTTGATTAACAAGTTGAGATTCTCTGTGTGTGCACATTTTACAACCATTAGCCTCCACATCAAAACAATGCCTGCAAAATGAGAGAAACGTGTCGATATGTCTGTTAGTCCTGCCTCTACATGTTCTATGTGGATGAGCTCAGTTGAGAGGTTGTGTCCTGCTGAGAATAGAGCTGAGAATCCTTTTTAGTGTTTCACAAATATTAGCTAAATAATTGATGACAACACACATTAAGAATTGCATTGATTGCACAGACAGGGGACATCCTCATTAGGCAGGTTACTTCGAAAAACACTTAACGCTAACAGCATTAATGACCTCTCCAGTGAAAACCCTTTCTTTTTACCTTGTTAACATGTTTCACATAATGAGTGAAATCAACAGTCAGGTCATGACTGAGCATTTCTGCCTTAAGGCGGCAGTAAACTGATGACAGACTCAAAAACATGGTTTTTGACTTTTGGGATTTCATACATACACTAATCAGCCTCAACATTATGTCCACTGACAGGTGAAGTGAAAGTGAGAACAAGCACACTCCCTCATGCAAATGGAAATCCCAAATGTCACTGGCCTACCCCCGCAGGAAAATGCACCCCACCACATGGCAACAACATCAAACAATCAGGAACATCTTGAGGAACATGACAATGACCCAAGATGTTGATTTGACCTCCAAACTTCCTAGACCCCATTCTGATCAAGCATCAACAGGATGCAGTGGAACAAGTTGGATTGACAGAGGCCCCACTGCACAAGCCAGAGTACCCAAAGGATCCACTGCCAACGTCCTGGTGCCAGACCCCATAGGACACCCCGAGCGGTCCTCTTGTCCATGCCCAATGGTTCAGAGCATTTTTGACCACATAATGGGGACCAACACAATATTAGGCAGGTGGTCTTAATGTTATGCCTGATCAGTGTAAAAATCTATCTGCCCGTCAAAATTAAGAATTAAAGACCTCAACTTTCTCAGTGTTATGATAATGTGACGATGAACAACTTTAAGCTGTAAGAGTCCATGTCGTATGCATACAGATGAGGAATGGACCCTGTTTCCTCATCCAATTGCAAATGTAGGTCCTCTTCCCATAAGCCCTTAATTATAGATAAGGAGGGGCAATTAAGAGGAGAAATTAGCTCATAACTGAGTAACCACACCTTTTCCAAGTGGATTTACAGCTGGGATGGATGCTGTCCAACATGGTTTTATTGGGTGGATCGCGTAACTGGGCCAAATTAGTTCAAGTAAAGTTTGTAACCTGTAAATATCTAAAACCTGGATGTTGGTAAGATTGTATTGTCTCCCAACAAAGAATGAATTTGAGGCTATCAGTGCTAGTTTTCCTAAACTGTACAGAGATTTTAAGGTGATTCCAGTTTCATTTTAACCTTCTGGATGACAGAGTGACGTCAATCTTTTCATCTAACTATCAGAAAGAATCCAAATTTGTTAATTTCTTAAAGTTGCAATTCTAGTTTGTAAATGGAAATAGTCAATTTGCTCTATTTAAGACACCTACTCCTACTTGCTCTTCTCCCTGTGTTGTTTTATCTGCAGAAAACCTAACAAGACAGACTGCTGCCGTGCCCTTTGTTGGCGTCTTATGTGTACATATTGTCAAATCCGAGACAACCCTGTATTTCCGTCCCTCTTGGCCTTCCTCGCTGCTTATTGCAGAATCACTCACTCCGCATTATCGAGCGAGAAGCCGAGAAGAGAACGGGAAACCGTGTTGTAAAAAGTCTATTTGAAAGCTATTACTGACGCTGCATACTGCTCAGGAATATCATTTTGCATCTCTGTTTCTCTGGTGTCCTAATTTGGGCTGTGGGGATATTGCTTGTTTTCTCAGCATAATAGGGCCGTGCAGAGGAGTAATGGCCACGCCGCTGTATAGTCGCACTCTTTCTCTTCTCATCCTTCACTCATTATTCCTCCTGTGATGTGTGCAGCAGCAGTAAGGGCCAGGTCTCCCTTCATTGCCGGTCAAATGGCTGCTCTTTCTTCTCCTGTCTCCTTCTCATCGTGGGAGTCGGGGATAGAGGGCGAATCTCCCGGGGAAACAGAATCTAGACCAAAGCCTTCCTGTGCGCCGGCCTCGTAATTAAATTGGCAGATTAAATTCTCTCTTATTGTGGAGGATTTAATGAATATTCACTTGGCTTTGGATCGTCTGGGTGATGTGAGCTCTGCTTTAGTTATCACGTTGACCCCATCAGGCTGCAGCCTTCCCTCTGCTCATCAGCTCGGCACACACCGAAGACCTTTTGACTTAATTGATCTGCACTGTGGCGACACTTTGGTTTCGACTAATGTGGGTTTTGTGAAGGCCAGCATGCAGGAACTTTGTCTTGAAGATGTCAGTGAATAATATTTTCGACGAGCAGTCAATACAGTTTGCAAGAAAAGAAACTTTACGTGAGATCCGGTTGAAAAAATCTGAATAAAGCAACACCTTACTGCAGAAAACATTACCAACACTCTTTATACTCTCCTGAGACGTGATCTCTTGACACGTTGAGTGTATCTGTCCTTTCTAAACCGCAATGTCAAGGCCATGTAATTGCAAACATCTCTAGGGAGGATGTTGGGGTTGATGGCTGGGTCACCAAAGTGTGTGACTTCTTGCAGTGGCCTCTTTTAGCTACAACAGCACCTTCATGAAGTAGTTTTGCCTCAAACTAAACTATAAACTAACCGCAACTGATGCTCCTATGAGGTATTTATTGCCCAGTAACATGTTTTTTTTTTTAGGACAAGTTACTTATTTTCTTGTTTACCTTTGAGAACCTGTTGTGAAAACTTGTCCAAATCCATGAAATTTGAATAAATGAAAGAGACCATACTTGCAGTTCCACCTAAATTTCGATGTTTTCATCTTCATAAGGCAATTTCTTTAATGTGAACTTGAATGAAAACATCGTCAAAGTGAGTATGATTCATCAAAAGTGTGTGGGATTCTTCTTTATAAAAATGGATTCAGAAGAAAAAACAAATATGTGATGACGCCAGTAGTCGCTTGTGTAACATTGACGTCTTTGCGGGTGGGTTGGGGAAAGAGGAGGGCCTCTTTTCTTTTTTACGGCAGGACACAGTCCTTTTTCTAACCATATTTTCACGGTGTTCTGCACAGTGTGACTCTCTGTACATCAAAATGGCATTATTACATTTTCCAGTAATGCTTTAAAACCTCCATTAAGGTTCAATTCACATTTTTGTGGATCTGGCCTACAGTACACAAGCTTTAGACAACATAGTGCAAAGTACTAAAGATTCCAATCATCCCTAAAACTACTAAAAATAAAACAAATAAGCAGCATGTACCATTATATACTCTATAATGTAGTTTTAAAGGAAGTTTAAGCTTTTATAAATGCATTTGTAGCTGCTCCTGCAACGCCCATTAGCAGAAAATGAATCCCATTATATAAAAACATGTTGATTACGGAGATATACTGTACATAAATAAACACTTAAAATGTCCCATTTGCTTACAATCAGTGTGTTATAAACCTTTAATTAAATGTTAATGCTTAACCTGCAGCTTGTAGTGGCTCCCCAAACCATACAGAATGTATACTGTACAGTATGTGGTGTAAGCTGAGGTTTTACTCTGCATACTGTAGATTTTATTTCAGGGTATTTCTTGGATAATAGTCGTAAAGCTAATCTTCAAATAGCGCTGAAATTTTACTGGTCCGAGGAAAGTTAACAATATTAGTTTGCTAAGATAGATTGAATTCCTAGCTTTATTTTTATGTCAAGAAATTAAATTTCAGTTATGATAAGGTTAAAAACTAATAAAATTATAACTTTTTGTCTGAGGCCTATCAACTCTAAATTGATTATAAAATCTAAAATAATTGTTATATAACATCTATGTTGCAGTTAAAGTCAAAGCAGCATGAAAATGTAAAAATAAAGCTAATCTTGTGTTTAAATAATAAGTTTGTATTAGTCAAAATGACTGGTGATTTGAGATTTCCCCTGCAGGCTTCTTTCCTCGGCAGGGGGCTGCTCTTATTCAGACAATTTTACATGCGATTGTAGTCTGTTATGACTTAATTACTCTCTAAATTTGTTCACTGCAGCATACTTGCATACATGTATACATATATTTATATTCCAATAAATAAATACACAAGAAAATGGATGCTGTTCTTAGGGTGATGCCGTCTTACCTCAGTTTACCTGACTGTAATACTAGTTGTCATGCTACTGTATACTGAGCAGGAATAATGCCACATATCCACATATGAGCATGAACATTTTAGTTCTCCACCAAAACCAGTGTAATGTTTGCAATTTTAAGTGCAGTCATCTGGATCCGCCCCCAGTTTCATGAAACTCAGCCCTGTAGTTTGTGTGTAATCTTGCCGACAAAACAAAAAAACAAACAGGACTGAAAATATACTTCCGTCTCGACTCTTTCCCTGCTGCAGGAATAATGTTTGATTATTTGGTCTGTAAAAGACATCTTCAAACAGCTTATAGTAGAGGAAAAAATCTATAAGAACAAAAGTGAAAATCTGCTGTGAGAAAAAAATACATGAAAAAAACAGAGCAAATAATTGCAAATCTCTGTTAAAGATATATTAGTAGAAGATTTAAATATAGTAAAACAATGTGATTTAATGGTCACACATTGTAAAAGAATAAATCACAGATTGGGCCTTTGACCCATCCTATTCAAAGTTAACCTTAACTAAACATACTAGGAGCAGTGGGCTGCCGCTGCGCAGCGCCCGAGGAGCAGTCAGGAGTTAAGGGCCTTGCTCAAGGGCCCACAGTGGTGGTGACTGGGACAAGCGGTCGCTCTGTTTCCCACCTCAACCTCTTGCCAGTCCGGGGACTCGAACTGGCGACCCACCGGTTACAAGTTCGCTTCAATTTCTAAAAAGAAAGCCAACAAATCCTCACCTTAAAGAACAATTACACTTTTGGCATTTGTTCATGCATGCTTCTAATGTAAATCTGCTGGAGCTGAAATACAAACTTCTTATAGTGAACATGCAGTCAAACAGCAGCATCATTTGAAAGCTGGACAACACCGACTGTTCATTCAGTGAATGGCCTTTGCAACAAGCCTGTAGTGACAGAGTTGTGATCTTGCTTGATGTGGGACAGTGACACTGTGACAGATGTGTTAGCACCCAGAGGATCAGGAGGAGGAGGAGGAGGACAGGTGAGGAGAGCTGTGGATATTTCGGGTAACTCCTTTCATGCCATTATCACTGTCATTTTGATGGTTAGGCATTCATTAGGCCTGTCCAGCCGTTGCCCTGAACCCTTCCACAGTGGCAGCTAATATGTAATGTGATTTCCACTGTGTGAATATGATTACGCCGTGTGACAGACAGAGGAGGGCGGCATGCAAGGGCAGGTGCAGACAAACAGAGAGGAGGTCATGCATAATGAGGGGAAGAACTGGCCTCTCGTCCCGCCAAACAGAACATCGATGCTGACAGCAACAGGATTCGAGGAGTTCAGGCAAAAACAAAAATGTCCCGAGGAGCCGGCGTTGGCATCATCAGAGAGGATCTGTTTGTGTGAACTAGTCTCCCTGAGCAGGGAAATGAAACCTGCAGCAGGATGTCCTGTCTAGTTTTGAGTGTTGCTGACATGTAGTCGTAGCTCGCTGAGGTAACTGCTGTCTTGTCTCAGCTGCACACCAGTTTAATAGACTCCAGACTGTACGCCGAAACTGAACTGGAGAAGCCTGAGGTGGAAAAATCTTAGTAAATGCACCTCAGCGCTGCAAGATTCTATTTTTCCAGCTCAACCGATGACTCATTAGCAGCAATTGGGCCAATAGAACATGTCTGATTATTCAGCCAAGAGGTGTTTCTCAGTACACAACCCAGACTCGGTGAGTTAGAAGTTTGGCGAGTCCAGACTTCCAGAAACAGGAGGAATATTTGCAGCTGGAAGAATAGTTTTCTCGCTGACGGCAGCAGCTCAGCGGGACTTTGATGATCATACAACACAACTGTACCTGAGAGTGCTGTGACAAAATAATCTTAACTCAGCAGATGCACAAAAAGAGTTAAATAAAGAGAAAAGTGACAATGACATGCAGTCAAAAGAAATCTCTATTGTAGGAAGATTTTACACAGCTGCCCCACACTGTAAAAAATAATGTTTCAGCTCAACAATAACTTCTTGAGTTCAGACAACTTCTCATGAAATATTGAATTTGACGAATTTCGGTATTTTCTGTCGCTACTTGGCTAATGATTGGTAGCAATACACACAAGATTTTAAGTTGAGTAAGTATTTCCATACTCATTTAATTGCTCTCAGCTTAATTTTAAGAATAGTCCACCTGAATTTTCCCATTTTTCCAACTTAAGTGCTTTTAGAATGGAAAACTTAAAACTTCTGTCTGTAATCCTCCTGTAAGAAAATGGTGGTTGTGCTGCAGCAGAAAAATGTGACGAAACACTTCATGACTTCAGACACACAGTGCTAATGGAGCAGTAAATCTAATTTTCACTAAAATTCGAATACCAGTTTAAAGGAACAAAGCGTAATTTCAAGTTGACAGAAACCACTAAAGTAAACCTCCATCATGAAAGCAGAGAGATAAGTGGGATTCCTTCAAAAGTTTACTTTAACTGCAGCTAAAACACACTTTTTACAGTGATACAGGCGCAATTAAGGGCTTCAGATACCAGAAAGAAACTTCCGGCAGAACCAGGCTCAAGGAGGGCGGCCGTCTGCCTCGACTGGTTGGGGTGAGGGTGAAAAGGGAAAGGTTTGAACTTGCTTTTTAAAACTTATTTTCTCATGCTTCACTGCACCTTCACTTTTCATTCGTACAATTGATCTGTAGCCTGTGTACCATTCATTAGTTTCCCAACATAATCCTTCTCAGATCCTCTGTCAGCTAAATCATTTAAACTTGATGGATATAACCTCACTGTAGTGTTGACAAAAGATCTGTTGTTATCTTGCTCCTGTAATTTGATGCCACGTTTTGGCTCACTGAATGATTCCTTACTTGTGTTTTAGCAGCTCCTTCACAAATGCAACCATAAATGGTGTTTGGAGATGAACTAAACGTCTTAACCCATGTTTAGTTCAGGTGTTTAGGAGGAAAAGCTGAAAATTCCACTAATCTTTTGCAGAGAGGTTTGACTTTGTTTATACAATGATATAGCCCAAACCTTGGCTTCAGTTTTGACCAGATGTGGTGAAATGACACATCTCCCCATGGCAACCTCATATTTTAATATTCACACTAGCTGCCAATCAGAAATCAAGGTTTAGCACTTGTTAGATTGACCTCTAGCAAAGAGCTGCATTATTCATGTGGAACGGCATGTTCACCGCAGCCTTGTTTTGTGCAGCTGCTTTTTTTAAATTTTTTTTTCAGATTTATATCGCAGCATCCACTCCGGTCCATGCAGCAGAGCATTAAAGGAAAGCCAAAGTTAGAGAATCGAATGTTCCCACATAAATCATACAGCGTTATGAGTGGAAACAGCTCGGGCAAAGTTGAGCAACTGTGGTGAACGCCGAAGAAAATAAATCATTTATCACCTAACTGCACCACTGAAGCATGCAGTGGTGAAATAGAGGAGGTGGGCCCAGGAGTGCTTTGTCACAAAAAAACAGCTCCAAGTCTATCGGCTGCCGGACTGATCCGGGGGAAAGCGCTCGGCTATGAGGCGCGGCGTGAGTTGCAATTCAAATGAAGGTTGTGAGTCAGACGTGGAGGGAACTGTCGCCTGAACTGTCGCTGTAATTTGAAGGAGCGGTTGTTAGTTGATTGCTCTGTTAGACGGAAACGGTGGCATTTTCTGCTGTGCTCTGTAATTTCACTCTAACAGCAACTTGTCTCGGAGAGGAAAAGAATCATATTAGGCCTGTTAACACCTCGGTCCTGCTATTAGTGCCCCTAAATGAGACCAATTTGCTGTAGTGAGCCGCAACACACTGGAATTGGTTTCAATTAAAGGTGTTGCCCGTAGGTGTGAAGACGTTTCTTTGGAGATGTCTGTGAAGATTCTCAGTCATCCAGGTCATGGTTATCCTCGTAGTTTCAATTGTAGCATCTCTTGGAGATCATCAGTATGGAAAACGTAATCCTGACTGCGGCTGACGACAGGAAGCTGCATTTCACATTCCTTTTATGCAACATAAATTATCCCACTAACCTCTGCTTGCTCTCTCCTGAAGGGAAAAACAGTGACAAGTCAGCAGCTTCTCTCGCCGCACTCATTTCCCTCGGATGTATCTGAGGGATCAGAAGGTGCGGCAGATTTATGGCTCCCCGGACTTGACCGGTGACCAATCTGATTCCAGCAGATAATTGCTGACTATGAGCCGTTATCAACCGGACAACCAAGGTGCCTTGATTTATTACCCAGATTCTCAGGTTAACTTCATCAGGCGAGCTGTCAGAACGAGAGGAGGAAAACAAGGCGGCGCAGTGGAGAGGTGCTGAAACTGTGGGAATGTAAAATTAATCGCTGGCAGGGAAAGTTGTTCGGCTCTCGGTGGTTGTAAAGCAATTAAATACATGGATTCATGCCAGATTGCGTGTGACAGCATAGCAACAAATAATACATTAAAAAAAGAAGTGTGGTCTTCTTGGTAAAGTCTGCAAAAGAAAATAAGTAAATAAACATCACTGCTGGAGCGACACATTTCGCAGCGTGATTGGTGGACGGCTTTAGAAAGAAACAGCACAGTCAACAGGGGTTTAAGGAAACTGTTTAATCCTTCAGTCTGTGATCCAGTAACACAGCGTGTTCTGGTGCTGAAGAAAAAGGGAATTCCGTAAAAGGAACGAGTTAATGGGTAATTTGGATGGAATAAAAATGACAAACACGACACAAATAGGTCTCAAAGCTTCTGTCTTACATTTGTCCAGTGAGTTGTCAATATAATGCAAATTTTATTGTGAATGTTTAGACTTTGACAAAGATATGCTGCCATGTTTTAAACAAATATCTGTGAATTCAGGCTCTGCATAATGCCCTGCAGGACAATACAATACTGCATTTGTGTAAATATAGTCATATTTGGGTGCCCCGATAGCCTAACGGGTATGTCGCGTCACCCAAGTGTAGAGGGGCAGCGGCTGTCCTGGGTTCGTTCTGACCTCGGGTGTTCACCGCATGTCCTTCCCCACTCTCTCCTGTATCTGACTCTATCCACTGTCCCATCCAATAAAGGCATAAAAGGCCAAAATTAAATGTTTAGATATAGTCATATTGGCACTGATGAGCCACAACATTAAAAGCACTGACAGATTAACTGAATAACATTGATTTACTCATTTCAGTGGCCCCTGTCAAATGATAATGCACATTAGGCAGCAAGTGAACAGTTGGTTCTTGAAGTTGACGTGTCTGAAGCAGAAAAAATGGGCAGTGTAAGAATCTGAGTGACTTTGACAAACTGTGATGTCTAGATTGGGTCAGAGCATCTCCAAAAGGCAGGTTTTCTGGGATGTTCCTGGTGTGCAGTGGTTACCAGAAGTCATCAAAGGAAGGACAGCTGGTAAACCAGCGAATGTCTCATGTGCACTCAAGGATCATAGATGCTTGAGGGGAGTGAGGAGCGACTGTAACAAAACATTTTGATGCTCTGAGCAATTTTCTGCTGGCAAACCCTGGGTTCTGGCAACCATGTGGATGTTACTTTGACACAAACCATCTACAAGGAGCTTAATGGTAGATCAGGCAGGCAGGAGTCGGTCACAAGCCCAACTACCTCCCTTTATAGCTGCTCCAAGCTCACCATATTGCTCCTACAAATCTGCAAATCATCAAATAAAAAGAAGTTTTCTTTGTTTCTGCATTTATTTAAATGTGAATCTGTCACTCTGCAGGGGGTTTTGTGATCTCAGGGACTGTCTGTGCTCAGATTGTTCCAGAGCAGAGTCATCGTCAAACACAAGTGTGTCATTCTGAAATAAACGGTTCAATCTAATGCAGTGTTCAGTCTGAACTAAAACACGTACACACCTTCATGGCAGCGGTGTTCTGTAATGGCGGTAGTTTCTTTCAGCAGCATAATGCTCCCTGTCACACTGCAAACATGTTTCACGAACAGCTTGAGGAACATTATGAAGAGTTAAGCTTTTAAATTCCCCAAATCTTATCTCGTATCAAGCATCTCACAACTTCTGCTGCTGATGTACCTGGATGGGAGACCGTGAGGGAACACCAGGAAGCCTGGGTGAATGCAGTGTGAGAGTGAGTGGTTGGTGGTGGTGGGAGGGGGCCGATGGAGCAGATTGGTAGCCTGGCTTCCGTCAGTCTACCCCAGGGCAGCTGTGGCTACATACGTAGTTTACCACCATCGAGTATGGAGTGAATGAATAATGCAATGTAAAGCGTCTTTGAGTGTCCAGAAAAGCGCTATATAAAACCAATGCATTATTATTATTATTATGATGTGTTGTTCACAGGTCTGAGTCCACGTCTGTTGTGGCTGCACCTACATTACATTAGGAAGATGATTTTGATGCTGTGGCAGTGTATAAGCACTTATGGCACACTGTCCGGAGCTCATTTCCATGACCTTTACATCCACACTTTTACATTTGTTTGCTTTACAATGCCCACATTAATACTCCATATTAATTTCTTATGTCCCATACTGCTCCAGTTTTCATAGTGCGTTTTAGTGCAGTTTTCTGTTTGTAAAATACTCCTAACTTTTTAAATGTTCATGTATTTCTTGTCCCTATGCAACTTTAACTGCACACTGTTGCAATTATGTATGTAAAGAATAAACCTTGAAATTGCTTTAATGTGTGAATATTTAAATTCTAAATCTCCGACAGCCCATACGTCTGCCAAACCTGCATCTTTAAAATGTCTTATTTTCTTAGTAGAGAATCTGCTCCCTCAGTAGCACCTATATGCAAAATATCTTCACATACCATCACATTTTGCAGAGGTGAAAAGTGATTTTGATTTCTGAAAGTGTCATTTAAATATGTTTACAGCAGCACAATGCGTTTAAGAGTTACAGTTTATGTTGAATGGGCTTCATCTGCAAGAATTGTGCAACTACTTGAAGAAAAGTGGTATATAAGTAACATATGAATGACTATTTTGAGGATCATAAAGATAAATTGTCATTTATAGAGACATTTTTAAAATAAAAAGGTGTTTTTTTTTTCTGTCTTTTCTATGGTCTGTATGGCCCAACTTCTTCTTTTTTTTTTAATTCCTGCTACCACAACCCTATTGTCTGGTTTTAATTCAATTCAGACTATTTACAGAATTATGTTTGAGAAAGAAAGGAGCACAAAAGCTTAACAGCATGTATTTTTGCACCTTGCTCTCAGTGTGTGGGTACGTTGTGTACATTTGATTCAAAGTGCATCTCTACAAGAAGAAACAAGGCTAAAGGGAACTGATGTTGTGTGGGCAGAAAATGACATCAATGGTCTTTCCAAGGACATCCCAAGGTAACCGGGGAGCTCACACTCCTCTGTACATCACTGCTCCATTTGCCACAGGCCGCCGCGGAGTGCTCTCTCACCATTATCCCTTTTTCCTAGCGCTGTGACGACAGGCTCTTTAAAATGCCACCCACAAGGGCCAAAAGACGATTGCCGCGACGTGATTGGCTCCGCGGGGCTGCCTGGTTGCTATGGAGCAGCTCGGTTTTCGAAAAGCTGACTTTTATACGTCTCGGGAGGATGTAGTGACGCCTATATGGCAGGACTGGTGGGTGATTTATCATATGTCTCTTAAATTAGAGGCAGATTAGATTAAAGTTTAATGGAATTTAATGATCGCTGAGAGGAAAATGGGTCACATCAGCTGCTAATGGTCAAAGGAAAATAGGATATTAATAGCAAACATACACTGTTGACCATGTAAATGCTACAATTTGTATGAAGGGGAAGAATGAAGCATCACTTGGCCAGAGAAATACAATTAAGAAGCATAATTTGATGTTAAAAGATTTAAATAATTGAGCGTATAAATAGGAATTTCTAAAAATGAAGTGAGGTGCAAGTTTAGATTTATTTATAATCTTGCTTTGAGGCTGTGGCAGACGTTTTAGTGGTGGGGAAACCTCTTTCAAATAAAATCTGAACTATCTACGAGGCGGCGAACACACTAGTAATTTCACACTTGAAAACTTTACATGGCCCTCTGCAGAAACGACCACAAAAACAGCACGAGTGAAAGTTTGTTTTTTAGTGCTGCTTTATAGCGCAAAAAAACCTACTAATCTCACATCATTTCCTTGATTCTCAACCGATTTCTCAACAGAAACCTGATGCTTTATCATGTTTTCCAATTCGAACAGCACTGTCTCCTACTGCTTTATCTTGGATTTATGATCGGTTCTAGCATCTTTGGGAGGATTAACTGGAAATAAAAACATATTTTTTACCTGAAGATGCAGAGGAGTTGCATTTTTGCAGGCCTCAGTAGTGCAGTCTTCTTCTAAAGCTGCATACAACCTGCACAATGAAGACAAAAAGCTCCACACATTGGCTCCTCTTTTATGTGCTTTGGGTGCTCATAATAACTGAAGGAGACTCACAATGAGCTTATCAACCTTTTTTACTAGTGCAGGGCTCTGTTACCTGGACTGTCAGAGGACAAAGAGACTTCAGTAACGACCTCAAACAGTAAAAGTGAGTGGTTCAAAGACGGGAGTTTGAAATGTCTCGGCTCGATCCAGAGGGGAAATGATGCCCATGTAAATGAAGCACGGCTGAATGTTACAGGTGCCTCAGTTCGCATCTGGAACAAGTTTAGTGAGTGTGACAGTAATAAAGCAGATAATAAAGTCATGACACAGCTAGAGCAAATGTCTGGTACCATCATGGTGGCGTTCCTCCAAATAATTACTATAAAAATGTGCACTGGAGTGTTTATTTCACAAAAATCATAATATTTCAGAGGCATACTGAGTTCTGTGTTTGTTGAGGTCACTGCTGCGACAGAAGCTCGATCACACAGCGTTTTTATTCCTCTGATAATGTGAAAAATACCCCCTTCAGAGCAAATAGTGTCATTTAACTCCTTTTATTAGAGCAGGATCATCGCAAAATAAAACGGATCTTGTTAAAAGAGGAGCTTTTTATGTGGTTTATAATCCAGTCGGAAAGTAAAGATGTTTTCCTCTTTGTCGAATCTCTTTATAGTTACATTATTCTCGTCCATTTGAGTTCAGTTAAAGATCTGTTTCTCTCTGTCTCTGAGGAACCATGTCTGCATATGATGTTAACTTGTTTCAGGAGATAAACAGAAAGTGTCCCTCGTGTTCAATAACTCCTGTAGAAGAATATTCCAAAAATAATGTGATTCCTGAATAAAAGAAGTAAAACAACAGAGCAACATGCGTGATACAGGTACATATTTTCTTTTTCTAAAGTAGACTCCAGTGCAGTGTTTGCTGGTAAACACCAAAAGAGAATCACATAATTTTCTTTCGTGGAAAGCCTCAGTGGGACTGTTGAAGGCTTTTGGTAAAAATAAAATCAGTCAATAGTCAGATTTTCCACTTTTCAGCACCAGAACACTGAAGTACAATTTGGAAATGACTCAGACTTAAGTTGTTATAAAAATCCAGACTGAAGTAGAAGGCCAAACTCATGTATTTATCATTTATTCATCAATTTCCTTTTTTTATACGGTGAATAAATGAATGAATCAAGTGGTGCAACTATTTTTAAAGCATAGTTTTTAATAAAATGCATTAACGAGATTTGGTCTCGGTGTTTGTATTTCTTAGTCTTATTAACAATTTCTGGAGACCATATGATGTACATTTACAAGTTCATTTTATTTTGGGGGGACTACTGGAATAGGTTTGCATGCTTTAATGCTAAAAAAAAAGAAAAGAAAAAAGCTTATTTTTCCCATAGTGTACCTTTTTGTTCTATGTCAAAGAGCGTGTTGGCAGCATTGTACTTGTTTTTCCATTACTGAGCTCTGGTTGTAAGGTATCAAAGCCAAACTTATATTATCTTAAGAACTGTCATTCTCTCTAAAATATTGAACCATTTTAAAATATATAACCAGCTTATAGAAGGCACAAGCTAGGCTGGAGAAATGCTTTTGAGAAAACTTCTCCAAAAGGATGTGATCAGACTGAGGTCCGTTCGACTTCTGGCTCCCAAACAATGTTGTGTCGCTCATGAATCTGTTTTTAATAGGCTACATGATTTTCATGTGTGCTGCCAACCTTGTGGACAAATGAATCAATGGCAATGTTTGACACACAGTCTATGGTCAATACTTTGACATTTAGATCAAGACTGCATATGAGAATACATTCCATCTATGTCTTCCGTTCTGTCCAACTGACTATTCATTGATGACACTTTTGATACCTGTTCATGCATCTAAGATACAGATGGAAAGATCGATATATGCCCACACATACCTATTTGTCCATCATCTATCATGGCCGGGAAAAAGATGGATAATATCCATATTTATCTCTTTGCATCCATGATGATGGATGATCAGATGAAAGATGTCAGTCATTGATAGATGCAGAAACCGTATCCATCTACAGTTTATATGTAGGAATTTGTTTTAATTGAATGCCTTCAAACAAGTTTACAAACGACCACCAGTCTATTCCAATTAACCCTGCTCATGGAGTAATTTGTAACATTTCACTTCCCCTACTTTTAATGGAACTGAACCAGAACAATGAGTCCTAGAAACAAAGTTTGAATGCTTTGTAACAAAGATTTATATGCTACTTGTATAAAAGCATGATTCATCCAACTCAAAGTCAAAATGTGTCACATTGGGCCCACTCTCCTCTACAGTTCAGGTTGAGGGGGATTTGAAAACCAGATTTCACCACAATCCACCCAATAGTTTGAGAAATGACTATACACCGATCAGGCATAGCATTATGACCACCTGACTAATATTGTGTTTGTCCCCCATATGTTGACAAAAATGCTCTGAACCCTTGGGCATGGACAAGAGGACCTCTCAGGGTGACCTATGGGGTCTGGAACCAGGACGTTGGCAGTGGATCCTTTGGGTACTCTGGCTTGTACAGTGGGGCCTCTGTCAATCAAACTTGTTCCACTGCATCCTGTTGATGCTTGATCAGAATGGGGTCTGGGAAGTTTGGAGGTCAGATCAACATCTTGGGCCATTGTCATGTTCCTCAAGATGTTCCTGATTGTTTGAAGTTGTTGCCATGTGGTGGGGTGCATTTTCCTGCGGGGGTAGACCAGTGACATTTGGGATTTGCATTTGTATGAGGGAGTGTGCTTGTTCTGGGACAATGTTTATTTGGGAGTCTAAGTCTCATCAGCACGAATGCCGCAATCCAAGGTTTTCCAGCAGAACACCACATATTACCAATATGATCAATGTTATTCATTTCACCTGTCAGTGCTCATAATGTTGTGGCTGATTGGTGTACATCAAAATGGTCAACTGCTGATGCTAGAAGAAGTCCGTAGGATTCATCCTGGGTGAATAGGAATGTACAAAATTCCATCTAATGGTATAAAGTCCCAAGAAAAGAGATGCAAAGACAGATTTCTAGTAGTCGAAAGGAGAAAACAAGGTACAAGTGCAACCAAGAACCTTCAAGGTCCAATTTAGATAGTCAGTGAAAACATCCAATAATGGTTAATCTTATCATTCTGAATCCAAAGTGTGAATAAGCCAAATATCTTAGGAATCACATCCATACTGCACAATTACATAACAAAACCTGTGCAAATCTAGGATGTAACATGCTCTTCATGTAGTAAGTAAGGATGTGGAGGTCAGGGTTGATGGATGGCGTACAGTATGTTACTGATGTGCCAAAGACTGGTGTTCCTCATCCCATCACATATCTGTTAAGTGTTTAGTCACCCTAAAATTAACTTGTAGCAGTTCATCAACAGACCATAGGTTGGTTTGGGTGCCTCGGTTCTGCTTCTACATTTAGAATCTGCAGAGCAAAAGGGAAAAAAAAATACATCTAAAAAGAAAATGTTCAAATCCAGTGTTACAACTGCTGCGTCTTTTATTAGAGTCAGCACTTTGAGACCTCAAACACTTACCTCTGTATCCCCAAAAGGCTCAGGAACAGCTCAGCCAGGTACCATTTTACTGTGGAATGTAGAAGCGGAGTCATGTTAACACCGACTCTGACCTTGTTGCCAATGTTGCCGACGCTGTAATAAATTGCACTGTATCAAAACTACCTTCAGCAGCTGGAGACGACTCATCTCGAGAAACTAAAACTCCAGTTCTCGCTGCACTACACTCCTCCACCTTGTAAAATCCATTATACTTGTTGATTATCTGCTAATTAGAAAGTAAATGTTGCCTAAGACACTGAGGCGGTAAATATGGACAGTGGTGCCATGCATGTGTAATTGATTTCCTGCTCTCAATTTCCAAAGGATAACAGTGAGGATGAATTATTCAGGACGTCCGCACCTCTCAATGGATGGTTGACCTTTAGGAAGGACTTTAGCCACGCTTGTTAGTACCTGACTGATAAACTCCCAGCTTTCAAAGGGCTCCAAATTCACAAGGTGAAATGGGAAATATGAGAGATTATATTTGAAGCGAGGTTGTCCGTTCAGGTAGTGGAAAACCCAATTTGCCATGAAAATCTGCATCACCATGAGAGACGCATCACATTAGATCAGACTGATTGTAAACTCATTACCAAGATGGAAATTGAGGCAAATGAAATGAATTCATCATTTTCGTTCTGCCACGAGATTTACACCTGCAGAATATTTTCCTGGATAAAGTGATGCTGTCGTTTGCGTTTAGGCCCCTCAAACGCTGATCTAGTCAGAGGAAAGTCATCCACCTTAGCAGGCGAGTGCTCCCATGAATTACAAACTCACTTTCAGACAAACTCAGCACTTACGTTGGACTCATTTGTGTGTTTTTGCGTCGAAGAGATTTGTTGTTTTATCCCTTAACCCCCCCCAACACTGTCAATATGGCTTTTACTGCTCAGTAGCTCCTCCATTACTACACTTTCTAACGTGATACAGTACAAAAAAAGAAAAGAAGCTAAAGTGTGTCTCTCTACAAAGCTTGAGTTACAATATTCCCACCATCAATCTGAAAGAGAATAAAACATTTGCCCACTACACATGGTTCCCCTTCCAAGTGTAATTCCCTCCCTGCTGTATGTATAAAATTCAACAACACTATCTTCTTTTCATGCATTTTTGAGGAGAGGAAAGGGATCCAAAGGCCAGTGATACTTTGATCGTTCAGCTGTTTGTTTGTTTGTTTGCCTCTCTGAAGCCCGGTTCTCTATTTTTCCCTCTTTTACTTTGAATTGATAAACCATCTGCTCCCGTGACAGTTCAGAGCAGCGTGTCATCAACTGCGCCGCTCACATTCTCGCAGATGCTGCTGTCAGACTGCCAGCCGGAGAGCCGGAGACGTGTCCTGCTGCAGACTGGATGTGTGTGTTTGTTAGAGGTGTTTACTGGAAAACAGCATCCTGGCAGCATGTGCACTGCTTAAATGATCCCTTCCCTTCTTTAAAGGGATTCTGGTTTAGTGACTTAAGGAGATAATTTATATTTCTTGTCAACACACCACTGAGCCACACTGTTGCACTGGATCCTTTACCATTAACACACATTGTAATTTAAGCTTACACCCCCATAAAATACTAGAAGACATAATGTGGATTACTGTGCTGCTGAAAATAATACCAAACAAAATGCACTACTTCCTTCTGTTTATCTGATTAAAAACTGCTTCAGGACATTACTGATACCTTGTTAAAAATAAGGGTTTTCAGTAGGAACCAATCGGCTGAGACCAGACAAAACAGAGAAGCCAGAAAATACAGACTTAAACCTCATAACTAAAAGACAATGACTCCCAAAACAACATATGAGTTAGCATTAAGAGTGATTAAGAGCGCGTTTCCTGAGACAGTGGGTGTATCAGCGGTGGACCATTATTCTCAGACATAGTTGACCTATTATTCAGTGTTTTTAAATTATTTAAATTTTCAGTCACTGTTAGCTTAGGTTTAGGAAAAGATCATTGTTTGGTTTAAAATTTGGGATACTGATTGGTATTGGCCCAATCCGTTGTTACTGTCCGTCTTTACTCAGGTGTCATAAATCTGAAATGTTTCTTAATTAATGAAATAATTCATTTGTCCTGCACTGCCATTGCTGTTCAAAAATATACACACAAATACACAAATGTTCCTCTCGTTAGTGAAAGGGTAGCCTCCTGGATTGAGTTTACACTTAGTCTTTGCCCTGAGGTCATTAAGCACCACAAGAGACTTTATCATGGTGCCCCTTTTACTAGCTCAACCCCTACAATGCTCTCTGCTTGCCAACATGGAACTGCCTGCCACGACTTGTTGCAACAGCATGATGGTGCAACTCTACAATACGTGTACTGTGTAAATATCCAACACTGACATCAACCTAAAAACTAAACTTTAAATACAACAATATTGCCTCATTCTGTGCACTGTTAGCGCAACTCTAGTAAATCCTGTTTATTTATATACTTTGATGTTATATATACAAGGTGTGGCAATTAAATGACAAGAACAAATGGGCAAGTTTAAACAAGGCTTGAAAGTTTTAATCTGTTTGAATTAAATAAATGTAATTCAATAAAATTTTCATTTAATAGCCACAACCTTGTATATCTACATAATGTCATATAAAAAACAGAGAATGTATGTATTTTGAAACTCTTTTCTAGAGCTGGCAGCTGATTCAGAAAGCTGATCCCATAAAACATCTATGAAAACATGTCCAGTGGAGCAAGATACAGCGGGCAGATAATCAAACATGTTATCATAATTGATAGAACAAGTAGCCAGGACAACAAACAAACAAAATTGTGTTTTAATAAAGCAATTTTTCACTAGTCAAACAACCCCTATGTGTTAGTTTTATGAGAAAAAAGTTCTCTTTTTAATATATTGAGGGACTAATCAGGGTTGTCAGGATCGCCTACTGCCAGTTTGATGTTTATTTAATTTGACTGAAGCTACTGACTCCATCCTCAGTTCATTATACAAACTGACACGGAGGCTAGATTTCCACTCAAATCTAGGCATATTTTAGCACCTCATGCAGCCCTCTCTTTGGCTTAGAAACATCTTTACAGAGGAGAAAACAGAATTTTCAAAACCCCCTTTGCAGATTGCATTTAACATATAGCTTTTTAAAGTATTCTTTAAAGAATTATGGATTTTCTGGTTACAGTACAAAACAAAATGGAAGGTCACTGAAGACAGAATCCACAAAAAAAGCAATAACCGTATCCTTCAGCTTCCCGTCTTGCGGTGAAATGATTTTTTTGCAGCATTGTTGAGCTGCATGTTTGTATGACATGACAAACCCCTGTTTGAATGAAGAGCAGACAGGCTTACTTGTTCGGGCATGTTGCCAGACGTATGAGACAGTGTCAGAGTGTCAGTAGCTGTGAACTCGGAGCATGCAAAACACAATAGCTGTATGGGGAAATCTCCATTTTGTTCCATTATTCAACTGCCCTCCTTTGAAATTTGGCTTATGTATGATTGAACAGGGCTTAATTTTAGATAGGATTTTCTGAGAAGAGTGCTTGCTATTTTAAGCCCCAACTTCTGTCATAGTGAAGGAATCTATGACATGGGGACAGCTGGTAAATGACATGGTTATTATGCTCTGTGCACGGTCACCTCAAGAGGAGCTGGCAGCGACTGATGCTGGACGAACAACCACTAAGCTGCAGGAGAAAAAGATCGATCCGGTCTCCGGCGTCTGTAAATATTCATGTCAACCAAGTGAAATGCACTGATGGAGAGGACTGTAAAACATAGCGTAGCATGCAGTCAAGCAAAATTAAAATGTCTGACGTCACGTTGATATTGACCGTTGCCAGAATGTTCAATACAGCAGTGCGCAGGCAACAAATGACCATGTTAACAATTCATTTATACACTTTTTTATAGATCCACAAATCAAAGAAAAAATACTTTTAACCAAACATTGCTTACTTTCATGAAGTGGATTGGGGCTCTTCTTTCTCGAAGCAAGTTTACCAGGATTGAATATTAAATGATAAACAGTTTCTCCCATCATTCTGAGAACCAACCTTCACTAGAATCTAGATTCTGTGGCTGGATATTGTTTAGCCTTGTGGATGAACACAGTAAGCCTTCGCAGTAGATCTGAGGCTGTGCGGTGCAAAATAAATGCTGGATGAGGGCTTAGAGTGAAGGTTCACTATGATAGTGGTTCTTTTAACGTGCTGCACTTCAAACAGACGAGGCTGTTTGAATCTCCCAGGGACAATTCAGAATGTTCTGACAGGCTTTTCTCTCGTGTGTTATTTTGATACATCAACATTAGTTCGGCACACAAGTTTCCAATTTAAAAGTTCATGGATTTTAGAAGAGAAGATGTGTGTTTTTGCAATATAATAAATTGGTTAAAGTAATTTGTGGCCACTTGCAGGCAGCAGAAAGTCACAATGGGACAATTCCTGCTTTCCATGTCTGCGTAAGCGTCCACAAGGGTGATGTAAATTTCATCCACCCAAATCAATGAAGGTCTGCATGGATTGTCTATGTGCAGCCCAAAATTTGTGACCACAGCCCAACTGTGCATGTGCCAGGAAAATAAGTGGTACTTTGGGTAAAATGTTTGGTACGAGGAGATTCTCCGTCATTGATTTGTACAATTGTTCCATGAACAGAGTCACAGGAGAAAGTTCTAATTTCTCCAGATATCCTGTGCTGTATATTGCCCAGTGTGCACCCCAGGAGTAATCACATTAACAGGGTGCTACTGTATACACCAATCAACCACAACATTATGACCACTGACAGGTGAAGTGAATAACATTGATCATATTGGTACTATGTGGTGTTCTGCTGGAAAACCTTGGATTTTAACATCCGTGTTGATGAGACTTAGACACCCAAATAAACATTGTCCCAGAACAAGCACACTCCCTCATGCAAATGGCAATCCCAAATGTCACTGGCCTACCTTTGATTGACAGAGGCCCCACTGCACAAGCCAGAGTACCCAAAGGATCCACTGCCAACCTCCTGGTGCCAGACCCCATAGGACACCCTGAGAGGTCCTCTCTCTCTAAAATTTGCCCCATTAGTTTTTATGTGTTTAATATGAGGAGCAATGCAACGGTGCAGGTGCCATATTGATGTATGAACTAAGCCATGTGTGTACATCTCTGTGGAAAGCATGACCTGGCCCTTCCTTGCTAGCAATCAGTTGCCTGTTTGCCATCCTGTTGACATGGAGTCATATTTGCATGTGCTTCTGTTGACCCAGTGAATGTAAATTCAATAAAAACACTAATTTTTCTCCTATTTGGTCTCCATAAATGCATTTGGTGCAGGGCAGGTCATGTACATTGGGTTTATTAGAGCTTTTATACTAAAAACAGCTGCTGGAAATGGGGTTTCTGTGCATGAACTTAAACAGCTGTCAACCTTTATGAACTGATTTCAGAAAGACATTTACATCCTCTTTTTTTACTCGGCCTTATGGGAAGGAGCTGAAGTTTTCCACAGACGTCATTTGATTTTTGTCAATGAAGTCTGTCAGGGTTTCACTGATGATGGAAAACTTTGCATCATCATCACTGACACAATGTCGGAGTGTTTCCTGGGTTCACCGCGGTGCAGAAAACTTCAGAGACAACAATGAGGAGAAGTGAAGCAATTGCCAGCTTTGTATGAGTACACAAGGAAATATTGAGCTCAATTATTTTGACCAACCACTGAGATCTTTTATCTCCACAAGATTCCTCTATCTCATCTATTTCATTCATATAATATTCCTCTCCTCTGGAGATGAGAGATAAGTGGTTCTCACTTTGCGGTGGGATGAAGGAGGGACGTCGCTGTCGTCATGAAGCAGAGAGTTTGTGTTCTCTCAGTGATTTTTGTCCATCATGCAGAGCAGAATATTGTGTTGCTCAGTTTAGCTATAATTTCTGTGTTTCTCAGCATGTCAAAGGAATAACTTGCATATAATTTCATGACCAAAGAGAGAAAAGAAAAAAAGAAGAAACCGCTGACTTCCTGAATAACATTAAAGCTTCCTCATCTACTTATTTACTGAGTTCAGTGCATCTGTGTTTGCAAACGGTTTAGTTTTATGATTTAACTCAGTATTACAGATTATCCTTTCAGACTATCTTTATTCCACTGCATTCCACTTAACAAAAATACAAAATGGAAGAAATGGTCTTCTTTTCTGACTTAGAGTTTGTGCATGAATGTTTTGAGCTGTTCAACTGGTGACCATCTCTCAACCATTGAGTTAATCCACACCCTCATCATGTGTGGTTTTAAAGGACAATGATCAGATGGCGTGACCAGCACACAGACACTCCTTTGACCTGTTACTATAAAAAGCCACTTTAAAATGTAATTTTATTCAAATGACACAATGACAAAGACGACAACAGAAAGACGAGAACGGGCTGTTGGCCTGCTGGATGCTGGAAAGTCAGTTTGGGATGTAGCAGGCACTTGAATGTCCACAACTCAATCATTTGTTATCTTAGAAATAGTTTCAGACAGTCTGCCACGTGACAGCAGGCTGCAGGCCGATCATTACATCTGGCTTGTCCATCTGCAAAATCATTGCACTCGACTGTTGGTGAGCACAACCAGAGAACATCTGCTCCAACTGTGAGTAATCGCCTGATTAAAGGTGGTTTCTGATCTTGTCGCTTACACCAACATCTAGATTTAACGGCAGAACAACATCAGCTCCACTGTGTAACCACTCATATTCGTTAGACAAATAAATCATGTTTTCGTGTGGAGCAGACTACAGACATTGCATTTGGTGTTGTATGGGGAAACCATGTCATATGTAGAGGGGCCCATGGAGGTGGAGGAGTGATGGTGTGTGCCACAGACAAAGAACTGCATTTTATTGATGGTGATCTCAGTACCCAACAATATTGAGATAAATTCCTCACACCACCGTTATCCCATTCATTCACCATCATCAATTGATGTTTCAGACAAGACAATACACATTCTCACGTCGACAGAATCTGCCCCGCCCTTCTAGCAGTTGAAAATGTTCCAGTCCTACCATGGTCTAACCTCCACACGTCACCCATCAAACATCTTTTGGACTCTCTGGATGTCCAATAACGTGACCCTGTCCCCCAAAATGTCCACAAACTTCACCAAGACCTTCAGGAATACTGGAACAACATTCCACAAACAGCATCTACAACCCCTTTAACTCAGTACAAATAACTATGTGATGCAAATGGTGGAAACACTTGGTAATGACTTGTCATTTCTGCTCTATGATCCCACTCTCCATCTGCCCATTATTATTTCCAATATAGTGCGTACTCGGTTGTTCCATAATGTTCATTCTGTCGCAGAGATGCCATATGTTGGAACAACAAATGCTTATTCCTCTATGCTGAAAAAGAACAAATAGAAGTTGATAAAATATACAGAGTGTGTTTATATTTTTGTTCAGTATATCTTCTGTCTGCTACAGTACATGGATAAATCAACAGTGCATTAATCCTCAGGATTACACTGGATCCGAGAAAAGAAAGAGAGGTGATGGGGGGATTAGAGAGTAAAAGTACTCCTCCAGGTCTAACCCGATGTATTGGTTTCACAGAACTTATTTATTTCTGATTAAAAATAAGTTACCAGCCAGGTACCAAAATGACTTGATTAGAGGAACTCGTATCAGTAACCGTAGAAAATCCTCGTATGACAGTTCCGGTTTGACTGTGAGTCGTTAAATGAATCAGCGTTTCCTTGAAAACGACTTAATTGCAAGAAAATAACGCAAATAAAATGTCCTAATTGGGAAGATTCTGACTGTGCTGCTCTCTATCAGCAGTTTTAATTCACCCACAGGATTTTATAAACACAGCAATTTGATCCAAGTGATGTTTGGTGAAATGCTCCAAAGCAGCTGTTTGATTTAAGCAAAAATAGTCAAACTCTCATTTGGCAGATTGAGATTCAGTTTTTATTGACCTGCTGGCTAAAATAGAACACACTGAAACATCCAGCTAGGAAATCAAGGCTGGATGGAAGAGTTTGTGGACCATAATGTGTAGTCATCATCATTCATTAAGAGCAACATCCTGATACTGCTTGAACATTTCCAACACGCTGAAGATGTGGAATAATTAGGAACTTGTTTCAGAGAGCTGTGAGGGGGGAAAGTAGATGATTAAAAGGGTTTGTTGCAGCGATGCAGGCAGGAGGCGACCACCTGAGGAGGCCGACTTGTCATGAAGGTCTGAGGTTCAGAAAAGCGCTCTGGAATTTCTGCAGACTTCATCTTTGTCCCAGAATGATTTCTGACCCACGGAAAAATTGGAAAATATGCCATTTTGACATCCCATTAGCCTGCAGTCCAGAGTGATGGACATCAGCTATGTTGGCCTGTCCCTCTGTCTCACCACAGCTAGTGGTCAGATGAGATTTTCGTGGATATTTATTGTCTCCAGAGAATGATTTCTAATGAGTTTCTTGACCCCCCTGACCTTTTCCTCAGCTCCACAAAGCCACGGGACTCAACAGATACAAGTAATTGTTGGTCAGATTGCTGTTGAAGGAATACTCTGCTGATTTTGTACCATCTGAGTGCCAAAATACTCAAGCCTTGAAATATTGCAATTTTTATAAGTTCCTGTGAGGAGAATGGCAGATGTAGCAAAGTTCTGTGGTTCATAGCAAGAAAACATGTTTTTAAAATGCTTGTCTGGTACTGAACCATCAGTTAGGTATACTCTAAACTGATGTTTCTGTTAGAAGCAGCACTTATGCTGCTTTCAGTAATGGAAAGTAATTGAGTAAATTTACTCAAGCACTGTACTTTATTGCAATTTTAAAGTGCTTATACTTATGTATTTCTATTTCAGGCTACTTTATACTTCCACATTTTAAAGGGAAATTATGTACTTTATACTCCATTACATTTATTTATCAAGCTATAGCTACTTGTAATATGGAAGATTTTTAACAGTAGACCATATAACAAGCTTTTAAAATACAGCCTTTGTGGTTTCTTACAAATAGCAGTGTGTAGTCGGGTCACATTTCAGACGTCTCACCACATAGTGATTTTTTTCCCCTCTAGACTTGGCATATGGCTTATTTCAATACATCTTCTAGTCATCCAATATCTCAGCAACCAGCAAAGGTGAGAGAAAAACAAATCTGACAAGAACCCAGATTTATCTGCTGTCCCTGTATATAAAACTTTATACAAAGTACTTCAAAGTAGCTCCACCTGCAGCAGCTGCAACAGTAACATTCTGCTGACATACAGATGCTTCTGTATTAATAATCTAATAATACAATATAATGATATACAGTGTAAAATTTTTCACCCTCCTTGGAAACTTTCCTCCGAACATAGCATCTAGTCTGATGGCCAAAAAAAGCAAATTTCTGGTCTTTTCAGACCAAAGAACCTTCTTCCAGGTGACTTTAGAGTCTCCCACGTGCTTTCTAGTGAACTGTAGTCGAGATTTAACATGAGCTTTATTTCAGTAGTGGCTCTCAATTCCACTTTTTCATGAAGCTTTGACTGGTGAAGGACAGGCAACCATGCAGGAGGAGCTTGTAACTCCTTCAGGGAAGTCATAGGTGTCTTGGTGGCCTCTCAGTAGTCTCTTTGATGCACGGTTAAACAGTTTTTAAGGACAGCCTGCTATAGGCAGATTGTCACATGCGCCATATTCCTTCCATTTCTTATTGATAGATTTAATGGGCATTGTAACAGTCAGAGGTACTAAACCAGTACTTTTACTTCAATACTTTAACTACATTTTGCTGCTATGTACTTTCACTTAAGGTTTTTCATGCAGGACATCTACCTGTAAGGGATTATTTTTACATTTCTGTACTTTTCCTTGATGATATAAATATACAACAGGTGGCACAGAGGTTTTGCATTATAGAGAAACTATAAAACACAGTTTCTTTTTTTCACATTGTCTAATCCAACCAAATCTTCGACACTTTCATGGTAAACATACCTCAGGAGGCTGTCTGGTGTTGAGTGCAGGTTTCCATGCTGTGACCTTTAGAGGTCCCACATGTTCAGTATCATTACACTTGATAACATTCAATTGTTTCTGTTGCTTTAAAGTCTGAAGCGACTTAAGGACATTGCAACACAATGCGTCAGACGTTGTGGGTAAACATCCCAGATGAGATCCCGGCCGATATCTTTTAATCCGGCCCGACAAATCACCAAAAAGGGAAACACTGCAGGAAGCGTTTTTCATTTTAGATAGTCATCTTCCGTCTGTTTGAAGTGACCAAAGATTGTCACCCTCATTCTGCGGCCGTCACCTGTCAAACACCTCCTCCACGCCCTCCAACGGCCCCCCGGTGACGGCGGGAGATTTTGCGATGTTGTCGAGTGGACTGAGCCGCGGTGGTTACAAGTGTGCACTTTCAAGAGCACAACACTTTGCTGTCTGGATGATGTTTTGTGTATTTATTAATTTTTTTTTCTCCTTTTTTTTTTCGGGAAGAGTTTGTTTGAGCGGCCCCGTCAAATCCTGTCCCCCCCGGAGGACGCTCGGGCGCTGGCATGTTGACAAGAGCAGCTGCCTCAGTCAACCCTGTGCGCTGATAAGAAGCAGCACATCTAAAGACTGAATAATGGCCTGCTGTCCTCACGCCTGCAGATCACTCCCATGCTGCAGGACAGCAGGGGACAGGCAATCAGCGCTCAATCTCCGGGCGTCAGGAGAAAGAAAAAAAAAATCAGACAGTGGTCCATGCAGTCAGCAGGAGGCAGGTGGATGATGTGTTTACACCGACATGGGCGCAACTGCAATACACTTGTAACTATATATACAACTGTTGGGCTTCTTTATTGTGAGATACTATATTTTTATCACGAGTGTTGATAAGTTACCATCCATGAGATGCACATGTGCATCTCCAATGAATTCTCAGGGACTTCACTCCACGATAAATCCTGTATGTTTCATCTTGTTGCACTTTCAGCGTTTTTAAATCCACCTGTATCGAAGCATACCTTTTTTTTCTTCTTTTGGCAAGAAAGAGTAAACCCCTTATCTCTGTCCTTCAAATGTCTTGTAAACAGGATTTGATGGACTAAAGCTCTCCGGTCCAGAAAGCAGAAGTGTGGCGAGCATTGATGAGCATCGCTGCTGTTTCCCCGGCCGAAGAGGAGAACTTCTCTCTGAGACTCGCTCTCTGCACCAAGACGCTCACCTACTGTCTGCAAATTATCAGTGGATGACAGTTTTAGAATTCTGCAGGGATGATGAGATTATGCTCCGCAATCTAAGTTTCGGCTACTGTGAATATTGCATTCCAATATGTTTGTATCACATTAAGTCCACAGCGGTTCTCTGCTGCTACAGCTTTCAGTGCAAAGATTTTGGGTTAATTTATTCTACAGGCCGTCGTACACAGCTCTGCTTTTGTGGAAGATAAAATGTGTTGGCCATCATATTTAACATTATTCAGAGCTCCAGTTTCAAAAGAAAACACTTATTCTTATGCTAAATATCAAGCTTTAAAACATGTTCCTCAAAATGTTATGTGTTGGTGTTTAAATTGATTTTAAATACCATCGAAGTCTTGACTTCCCTCTTTCTATTTGAGAGTGGAAGCAAAGGTCATGTTATTATTCAAAGCCGGAGTGCAGGACTTTTACATATAAATGAATGTCTTTAACATTCAAACCATATGAGTTCACACAATGCTGATAAAGCCTATCAGTGCCAAGCAAATCTGTATTTCACAGTATACTTGAGTTTTAAATCTGGTGTTGACAGGGTATGGTGCAGCCTATGGAGGAAAAACCTCAGAGGAGGTCAAAAAAAGTTTCTGATCCTCCAGATAAAAAGGAAACTCATCACTCAGAGGATGGAGGACAGTCAAAACACAGCAAAGACAAACACTGAATACCATCGGGCATTCAACATAAACATGCACTGATGCTATATCATGATTTTAAGCTATGATTTAGCATAAACTCAGCCCTCAACCCAGAGGTTTCCTGGCCTCAGACTTGAAGGTGCAGATTCTCATCCTGCAAACAGCCTGAGTGTCCACTAAAGATCTTGGCCTGATGAAGCCAACAGAACGACCTTATCTGAAAAAAGCAAAGATGCAACTCTGAGGTTCCCAAACCGGACATCCTCTTCGCCCCAGCGGGACCTTTAGGTCCTGTCCACGAATACCACAAACAGGATGGCAGACATGGGGCAGCCTTGATGGAATCACACACACCAGAAATGTTTTTGACTTTGTGCTAAGAACACAAACACTACTCTCACGTTGGTTGCACAAGGACTGGATGGTTCATAGCAACAGCCCTGGTCCTCCATACCCTCACAGTACCCTCCACGGGGTTGACCAGGGGAATCAGTTGTAGACATTTTCCAAGTCAATAAAACATATTTCCCCCTCAGCAACTCTGCATTGGTAAAGAGCTGATCCACTGATCCACAGCCAGCACAGAATCCATATCGCTCCTTCTGATTCTGAGGTTGAACCTCAGTTTTAATGTATTAAACTTATTCTACTGTGACCATCACTATGAAATCTAAATGCCAGATTATTGTTTAGCAGAACCACAATCCCCCAACATAATGGTGCCAGAGACTCATGACCCCTGCTAGGCCTGGAGGTGTTTGAAGCATGTACAGGTTGTGTGCAGCCATGCAGTAGTAGACCTACCCAAAACACAGGCATAAAGACACAAAATAACACAACAGCTTAACAATCACACAGTATGTTATAGTAATTTAACATGGGCTGGCAGCAGAATACATCCATCTAAGTAATTTCCATGTATACATTGTAGTACTGAGTAAACATACAGATATGGATATTTTTGGAGCCACTCAGAGATTATGTTTAATCGTTGATATAATTAAGAAATGGTTCATCCTTTGGGGAGCAGGATTTTAGTCTGCAAATATTCTGACAGTGCATCTTTTTGAACATTGTTTGATGTCTTCTATAGAAAGGTGGCTAGAAGAAAGGACATTCAGGGGCCTTCCTTTGAGAATTATGATAAT
>OMNN01024378.1:0-17419 GCA_900302755.1 Chromis chromis
ACACACTGACACAGATAAAATCCTGTTTAATTCTATACGCTAATCTTGGAACATCCAGCTGCACTCTCACTCCCATTCCATAGCAAGGATGGTGCTCGTACCCTGATAGAGAGCTCAGTCTGCTGATGAACAGAGGATCATGCTAGTGATGTAACACTGTCATGAACTGTATACTGTAAGAGCAGTGCAATGGTTGGCTTTGCATTGACGGATACCCGCAAAGACGCTGAGTATCCTCTGTTTAAATGGCTGCACCCTTCACTACAGAATGAACCCAAGCCTGCCAGAAAAATGTCACCTCCACATTAGCGTGCAGTTAGAAAATAATGAGACATATCTGGCTTTGATGGGGATATCCCTTTCCTGTCTGTCTGCCCCTACTGAGAGGCACCAGCGGAGTTGTCTGAGCAACACTGATAGACTGAGCAAGTCATCCTCCGTAGTGACTGTGGCAGACTTTAGTCATGTTTTGGCTCTAATCACACATTGTGAAGAAGGCTGAACTTCATTTCATTGTAATTCCGGCTAATGCAGCATTCAGCTGTCAGCTCAGTTAAATGCTGCTTGATGCAAACACAAGAGGCCTCGGGAGGGAATATTACACACCTGTTGAACGTTGTAATATTGCAAACTGACAGAGAGTGCAGTCTACTGTACATGTGAAGACATATTTTAATTTTTAAGTGTGATTGGATTTGTTTATGTATCCGTCTGTCTCTCCTGTGATGGACTGGTGTAATAAATAATGTGAATAAAGGCTGCATTCTACTATACTGATATAGTGCACACTGACTCACTGAAGCCCTTAAACACACAGCTCCCCCATGTAACGTGCACATCCCTCATTAAAATTGTTAATTACACCTTAGACTATTGTTTTGTTGTAAAGCTTGTTCACGTTTTAAGCCTCTGTGCCGGCAGCAGCAGGGGTGAAAGCATTATGTTTTCAGGTTGTCCATGTCTCTCTCTATTCTCGTGTTTGGAGTATCTTGCCTCGATGGAATTGCTTCACATTTGCCACAAACATTCACTTCGACTCAACGATAAGCTGATTTTGAGTCTGATGGTTAAAGGCCAAGGGTTACTATGACTTCACTAAACACGTTTTTGGCCGTAGCTCAAGCATTCATAGGCTATATCCAAAAGGTCTAAGGTCAGCTTCTCTGGGACATGTGCTGCAAAAATACTTTTTGGGGGATTTTTCAGTGTCCTAACTTGACACTAATCACTGATCTCATGCACTGTCGGGTTGAAGATATGGGTGAAGCATCTATGCATCAGACTATGCGTATTCTGTGCCACAAATTCCATATTTGAAGCATTGTTTTTATCAAATACAGATATATTGGCCAAACATGTGAACAGGTAACAAGGAATCTGACTCTATGCAATACAGTAGACATACAGCAGGTTGAGAACAACAAAGCTGCAAGGCGGTAATTCTAGTTGGAGGTTAAATCTTTTGTGTAGTCGAAGGTACCTTATGAACTTTTCTTGTAAACAAACAAAATCATGTTTACATCAAGTATTACTGACAAAAAATAGATGAATCAGTTATGTATGTGTGTATCTTCATTTTAATGTCTGACAAAAGTACTGAATTCATTTCCTTCCTCCTAAAACATTTTTAAAATTTAAATGCCGCATATTTACATCAATGCCATCTTTGAGTTCTCTGGCTTTGCAGGTGCTTTGCTTTCTTGGCTCATTACAGCCATTTGCAGATCTTTTCCGTCATACTGAACCATTGCCAGGAAGGCGTCACATCACCTGTATGATTACATATGCATTGCTGTTCATTAGGCAAATAAAACCTGTCTTTCCTGCAGAGAAAAAAGTCTTCAGATTCAACAAAATGTAAACAGAATGAAATGAAACTAAAAACTCATAGTTCCATGTCTGTAAACGAGCTGACATGCTTAAGTAAGATGATTTTAGTAGTTAATATCATATTTGCTTAACTGTCAAGTGGTAGCATTGTCATTGTTAGCACTTAGTTTAAACACCTTTGTGCCTAGGAGTTATCACGGCTGCCGAGTCTTGTTCATTTACAAAAACAGGGTCAAACTGAGTAAAGTTTGATCTTTTTCATTACATTATTTGTAAAGGGCTGCACCTCGACATCCTCAACCATTCAATATTAAGCATTCTGGCCTCCTGTCTGTTTCCCTGACATGAAAAAATGTTGTAATATCTAGTAGATAATCTCTTGGAAATCTCTCTGTTCCACACACGCATACATATACTCATGAACCCACACACATACTCTCACACACCTAAATGCTGCCTCTCCCCCCTGCCTGGTTTCACTCAGTTCTCTCAGGAAGCTTCTGTTCCTGACAAACCATAGCAGCCGTCCTTTGCTTTTTTTTCTCTCCCCAGGAGACTGAGATCAGCACCAGAAGGAAGGAGTGTGAAGCACTTGAGGCAGAGGTGAAGAAAAAGAATCAAACATGTCAGACTTTGGTAAGTGCTCCAAAAATATACCTTGGCCTCTGGATGAAAGGACGGAGGCTAAAATTGATTTGTACCTGGGAGCCTCCGCCTGCTATCATCACACACAGACATCCCCTGAGAAAATGAGTGGCAGTGATAGCATGGTTTTCAGGCTGTGAGTGAAATTAAAAAATATCTGAGCAATTAATTGCGGGGCGCAGTATCTGTGGGGGTTTTGCGAGCACGGGGAATACATTTGAGAGTAGGAGATAGACTTTGCTGTGGTAATTATTTGTTGCGTTTTCGCACAAACACAAGAAATGGAGTGTCTGGTGCTAAGATGAATCCAAACATGTTGTATATTGCAAGTGGTATCCTCAGGCTGTGGCAATAGTTCACTGCTGCGATTTGAATATACAGACGTACACAGCGATACGTGTGTTCGGTGGCCGCTGTAAAAGGTCAGAGATACGTTACACAACTCTTGTGTTTTCACATTGTGTTTGGTGTTTCTTGAAGGACGTTTTCTCACAATGCCCCAGAAATGTCATTCTGCCAGCTGGAGTGGCTTTGACTCAGTACAAAAGGTAAAGGGCGGGAAAAAAAAAGATGAAACAGAAGGGTCCTGCTGAGAAGAAAAAACTCTACATATCTCGTCTTGGCATTTTAGCTATGGGCTATTTGAAGACCCCCTCCGATGAACATCAAGCTGCTTCTTCTGTTTTTTTTTTTTCCTTTTAACATTGTTAACTCGTCCATGTTTCATGTTTTTATATATATGCTAGAAGACATTTCTTGAGTGAAATAAGCTGTCAAAACCATGGCTGAACATTTCTGCCTTGGAGCTGCAGTGTACCGGTGACAGCCTCAAAAATACAGAGTCAGACAGCCAGGATTTCACAACTTTAGAAGCCAATTCCAACATCTTTCCTGTCTGTATCGTTAATATTCTTCAGAATCTGCTTCCAGTTTGGTGGTGTGTGGCTGAGACACTCTGCTATTGCAATTTGCCAAGGTGTTGCATAGAGTAGGTTTACATTGTTTGTGCAGAGTCATACGTGAGCAGCAGAAGAGAGAGTAGAGTGATGAGCTCGGACTTCATAGATTTGCACATTCTACTAGGGACAATAGTGTAGAGTTACATTTAAACCATTTTAAGGCATGAAGGGATTATTTTTATGGAAAAAAAAAACTCTAAATATGTAACTCTGATACACAGAGATGAGTTTTTAGGCTTTTAAATAAAGGCTTTGTATTAGTCCCATGTAGCTCTTCTTTGCTCCTAATATGACAACATAATCCAAACCAGTGGCTTGTTTAGGTTATATACTGTTGTTTCTATTGAACATACTGCGATGGGAGTAGCTTAGCAGTTAGTCTCCCCCGTTGATGCGATGCTGATGACAGAAGTGACCAAATGTCTACTCTTGTAAGGCCAAGAACTGTTTTCTGTTGTAAACCACATGAAACCATGTGTTCAGTTTTATTGTTAGGTTGTGCTGGGAAGTGGAAGATTTGCACTTGAAGGTAAGTAGGCTGAAGAAACCAGTGGCCAAGAGTTGCAATTGTTACCCTCCTGTGTTGTATTTTAGTAGGGAAACATTCTGTACCTGTGACAAGAGGAGTTGTCAGGTTTCAGCAGTCTCTCACAGCAAGAGGACATGTGCACTGTTCAGGTCTGACAGGTTTTACCATTACAGCTGTGGGAGTCCCACTAAGCACAATGACTAATCACTTTGTATCACAGCGTACTGAGATGGAGAACTCGGCTGACAGCGTCTTAATGCTATAATGTTCCAGCACTTCTTGCTAAAGTGGAGTCCCAGGGGCCTGATTTTAGTTGAATTCACTGGAATTTTAGAGAAAATTGTAGATATTTATACCGGGCTTACAGTCTGTGATTTGGGAGCTGGCAAAAACAATATGGGGGTTTGTATGACTGACATAAAAGCCGCTTCATGGAAACTGAAGTTTAGCACTACATACAAATTAAACGTGACACAGAAGTAGGAGAGTCGTGCAGACGGCCTGAAATGAGATTTTTCCTATGAAAGGTAGGAGCTGGAGGGATTCGGCAGTAATTTAAATGGCACAGTTTTGTCCTAGACAATTTAAATTCATTCCCTGGTGCCCCCAAGCCCTCCTCTTTAGACGAGCTGTCTTTGTGTGTGGCTCTCTGCTCCAAGTAAACACTCCATTAGGACTGTTTTCTTTGCTGCCCTCCTCTCTCGCTCCCTGCCCACAGCAGCACTTCCCTCCTCGCCCATTGTCAGCTTGCTGAGTCCAGGGGAAGCTACCCAAAGGACAAACTGTCCCCAAATGGCGAGCAGAAATGGCAGGCTGGTCTCCACAGACTGCAGCACAGCTCTTATCTCCTCCTGCACCAAGCTTCCAGAACAGAGACGTAAACACAGACAAGACCAATGAACACTATTGTGAGGGGATGGCGAGTTGACAGTAATGTCACTCCCTGTTTGGTCTAAAGTGACTTACCTCTCTCTCTCTCTCCTCTGTTTTCTCCCTCTCGGTTCTCTCCTTCTCAGGTTAAAATAAAGATTATACATACAGAATCAGGTGCAGCTGTTTGCGATTCTGCACCTGCTCTGCTGGAGGATTTTTAAAAGTCTATTTACCAAACACTCACAGCCTATACTGGAATATACGTAGATTTTTCTTATCAAGTGTCAAAATTCCAGGTTTTATTAATGTCTCCTCACTGTGAGTTCAGCTGTCGTGTATATAAACACATAGACTGACTGAGTGTTTCAGTGACAGTAAACACTGTCATCGCCATCTGGCACCTCCACCTTCCTGGGTATCGGGTGTTTAACTACAGACCATCAGCCTCCGCTAGCATTTAAAGCCTGTTACCATGGCGACAAGCATTAGCTGTGCCAGCATCGCTCAAATATGTATCAGCGCTGATCGAAGATCAATACTGAGGCAGACAGCAGGCGGATTCAACAAGTCAGAGAACTGGTCTGTGTTGCTTTGCCCTCGAATTTCTCTCAATAGCCGGGGTGAAATGTGCTTTTGTGGTCAGATTCACTGTTACCATGAGCTGTTTGTAAACACAGACACCTTCTGTCAAAGGTGTGATTGGCATCTTCTATTGCTTGAACACATGGCCTGCATTTTGAAAAAGCAATTGATTTTTGAAATAGACTCTATTTTCCCACCATGTTTTTTCTCTCTCTTTTTTTTGTACAGTACAGTAGAACCAGATATGCATTAGCCCTGCACGTGTTGTACTGGCATTGTACTTTATGTTTGTGACTTGTTTGTTCATTTACACCACAATGTGCAATGTGGAGCTAAAGTGGTGCAGAGTATCACTTTAGAGTGAAAGAAAAAAGGGAATTGTGTAAGGGGAAATGCAGCTTGTACTTGCCAAGTAGAGCTCAAGTCAGTCAGCTGCACAGTTGAATACCTTCAAAAGATATTTTCTGTGTCTTTTTGGACTTTTCTAAACTGGAGGTTATGTACACTACTGTAAACTTAATGTCACCTCCTAATAATATTTGTATTTAAAGGTCATCAGTGTTAGGAGAAATCAATTGTCAGGAGGGACTATGTGTTTGCCTCTTAGATGCTGATGGTTTGGTTTGAAAAAAATAAGAAGCAGGCAGCTGGCTGTCATCTATTCTGAGCAAGAGCAAATGATGCTTTTCCCCACAGCGAACAGTGTCTGCTGAACAGAGAGTAAGTGGGTGAAATGTTTGCGTTGCTCGTGAGTTAAATGGCAGGGTTGATTCATCTGTCAGGCTTGTCAAAATTAAGCACGTTGCTGTGGCACACCAGGCTGAGTCAGACAGCGTCTGGACAACACGCACATTTGGAGTAGGAGTAGTCAGGTACTCTGCTCCAGGCCTAATTATATTTTTCAGTAGTGTGTTATTCATGAAATTATCCTGACTGTCCTGTTCAGAACAAACATCTAAAAGACGTTGCTCTTTGTTCCCACGTGTGGCGATAGTATTTTGTGTGATTTAGTCTGTTTTGTTCATTGGGTTCTCATTTTCCAGCCAAACATAGTATTCTTTGTGTGTACATTTTATGTGCACATTGGTGCTAGTGTTGAAGCAAATCTCTCCTCAGCAGAAAATCTCAGCTGAAAAACGCTGGAAGCAGCTCAGCGCAGACCACAGTGTTTTCTGCATGGAATTCTTTCCGTCACTGGGCTCACAGGCTCACAGTAAAAATGTGTCTTGCCAAGGGATTATGACGTATACTGATCTGTTTAAAGTGTTAACATGTCAACAATAAAGGAGAGAGACACAGCTGATTCTCTCTGTTCAAGACAATTTGGTCTGCATAATTATGTGTGTGCTATCACATCCGAATTCCAAAAAGGATTTTAAATGAGGATGGCAGTCATGTTGAAATGCTTAAATCAACAACAAGCTTGAATTTCTAAAGTACTCCACTCTATTGTTCTCTGTGTGTGCACAGTAAAATGTGAGCTTCTCATTTTTTTCAGTAGCTGTTTGTCCTTCAGAATGAACACCTGGAGGCTTAGCCAGCCCATATTAACTCTGAATTGAAGGATCAATGGATATGAATAGGAATGTCAATGCAATCTACTGCTTGTACGGGAAGCATTAAAATTGACTGGGCACAATTGATGCAGGTTGAAATGCCAATATATATATATTTTTTGTGACAGAACTGAAATTAATAGAAAAGCAGCAGACCTCAGATGTGACTTTGGTACTTTCTTCAGGCTTTTGTTTAGTTGGTGCTGCTTGTCCTTGGCAGTATCTCACCTCCGTTTGTGTACTTTATTCATACAGTTGTGGATAGCAGAATTTGCTGCTCTCATTATTATCAGTCGTTGTAGTGAGTAGTAGTTGTAGGGTTAGATGTTGTAGTAGAACCAGTAATATTTAATTTGGGTATTTCATATGCATTATAATCACAGACTGTATATGAAGATGGATGTACCGCTGGCATCACCAACAGGTTTCCTGAAGAGCGGTTATGAGGCTCTGTGTGGTGGCTCCAACCATCGGCATCTTGACAGTACCTGGCTCCTCTTAACTCTCAGCTAATCCAAAAATGAGCAAAGAGATGGAGCGGGAATTAGACTGAGAATGGTCTCTGGCCTATAGATTGTAATATGGTGGCACCTACCTGTCACTTAAAGTGGCCACGGCCTTTATTATGCATAATTTTAAGCCTTAATACAATTTAAATGGGTAAGTTATATAAAAATTCTCACGCAGTTCAGTTGTAATGAATGGAGAAATTAGTGATAGAGACCAATTATGCTTTTTGTAGCACACTGTCAACATGTTCGTTTCTGCTGTGAAGTTGAGCATTTTAACATGGGGGTCTATGGGGATTGACTCGCTTTTGAAGCCAGCTCCAAGTGGTCATTCCAGGAGCTGCAGTTTGTGGTCCTCCTTTTTTTCAGCCCCAGAGGTTTCTGCTTAATTATAATTATGTGTTAATACACAAACTTAAATATGCTTTAATGCATTTGTCTGTCAGTAGGGTAATGATATGTGACTACTAAATCATATAATGTTGGTTGGTTCTCCTAATTTTTGCTGTGCATGTAGTAGACAAGCCATGCAGATTTTATAATACTTACTGTGAGCAGCACCACAGAAAATGAAATTGCTTAACCTGTTCTAGTCTGTTAACTATGAATCCTTGCATGCATGCTAGATTTTCATGTTTACTTCTATCTTCAATTGTCCTCTTAAACATCCTTCATAAGTAAAACATAAGGGAGCAGGCACACCATCACAGCCCATTAAGGAGCACTGTATTTACTGTAAATGTATCATGCATGAGCAAGTAGGTTTCTTAGCTCCTGACAAGAGCCACCCTTGGCCTACATGCTGCTGGAGCCGCAATAAATTGCACATCTCAGAGAACTCTCCAGTTGACACTGCAAATTGCATCCACGGCATGCCTCACGACTGTTGATTGAATGTAATTAACTTTTCCTCTTCTGCAATGAAGAGATTTTTTCTTTCCTCCCAGCTTGACACTTTTGCTAGATAAGAGTGTCGCGTGCAAATGTGTGGTATTTGAATATATGTCTGATTTGACGTCCACATACAGAGCGGTGAATAAGAAAATTTTAGGGGTTTCTTATTACATTTATTGCTCTAACGTAAAAAGGTACTATTAAGACATTATTATGGTGCTGCTGTAGTGGCTGAAATGGCAGCTTCTTTTAGTCATGCTTTCTAGAGCCTACTAGAGAACCTCGAGCAGTTTCCACAGATGAATAATGCATGGGCTATTGCTAACAACATGCTGGGTTTGAGTGCTGTGCTCTGGTCCAATCATGGGGACTTCTTGGGTTCTGAACACTGTTTTCTCTCTGCCTTTTTTCACCTAGGAGAATGAGCTTCAAGATTTCCTCAAGGAGAACAAGCACTTGAATCTCCAGTTGTTCAACAACAGCCACAAGGCTTCTGAGTATGAGAAGGTAAGAAGTAAATAAAAAGGCCTTGTGCAGAGCTCTAAGTAGAGCCTAGCAGCAGCTAAGTTGGCAGTGAATTCTCAGTGTTGTTTCTTCATAAACTATGGCTTTTGTCTTTACATTAACACAATCTGGGTCACACTTATCTAGAGCTGCCCCAGTATGCTGGATAGATGGAGCTGTTTTCTCCATTTCAAGCATATCGATGAAGGCATTTCTATTAAAACACCAACACATTACTTTTAGGTCTGAGACCTTAAAGGCCTTTGAAGCTGATATTGTAAAGTCCAAGTAGATAAACAGAGCTCCAGGCCTCTCTGTGAAGGGGAAGACAATTTCCTGAAGCAGCTGACTGGCAGGCGTTTGCTGCTGGGGTTGAAGAAGGCCGAGATGCTGGTTATTGATGTTTTATCAGGACATGGGTGGCTCACGCAGCAGCCACTGCGAACTGTTATCAGACTGACGGATATGAGATCAGCACTCTGCAGGGCAGTGCGGATATTAGCCCTCGCTTACACCCCTGTGCTCCGATCCCTGTTGTCTCTGAATGATCTAGGAGGGGCTACAAAGGGCACCTCCCTCTACCCATAATAGACTATTGACCTGCTTCTGCTCAATCCAATATAGTTTTGTTCGATCTGTCTACATTAGGTTTGACAGTCGCTCCTATCCATGCGGATAGGTTTTTTTTTCTGTGTGCAGGCAGGCTGCTCAGAGGCAGACTCCCTGGTCTGTGTTTGTGTTTTGCTTTGCTGGTGTTTGTTGAAACGCCCTCCTTGAGGAATCATTAGTCATTCATGGCTGCTCTGAGGAAGGGGCATTACCACATTACGACTGCAGGAACCAGTCATCTTGGTGCCTTTATAAAGCTGATTGCCTCTTAAGTAACAATACAACTGGTGTGTAGGAGACAAATGTGAAAAATATGTAGAAACAGGAACAGTCATATTTTTCAGATGTTGTTCATAATGTCTGTGGAGACCTCGCTGGAGCTGAATCAGTGTAAAGTGTGAATATAATGTGCAATTGCTCGGTTCAGTTGACTGCTTAGTGTTCGGCTGGTACATAGGAATGGGAATGAGTGAATTATGCTACTCTTGTATTATAATCGTAATTAAATGGTTTTATCAGTGAGCTCCCACGCCTGGCCTGTAACAGTTTGTGCCTGTTTTAAATGGGATGCTTTGTGTGCTCAAAATCAGCACTGAAAACAAGAAAAATAGCAACAGCTATACAATTGTATTCAACCCAGAGCAGCTACTCTACCTCCATGAAGCACAATATGTTCGGTTTTTTTGTTGATATTGCATCAAAGAGGCACTAATTAATCTTCATAGTCAATAGTGGATCGGATTACTGAGTAGTGTTTCTGACACTTTGTCCACCCTCAAAAAGAGCATGTGGCGAAAATGCTGTGTATAATTGGAACATAGAGAGTCTATTAATTGGAAAACTGTAGGCAAATGGTTGGATATTGTTGTCATAAGTTAATCTGGTGAGACTATTTCAATTAAAATCCTTATTTAATTATATCAAACAACTGTCTCTAAGACTTGCAAAACCACAACTAGAAGATATTTTTGTAAGATTCTGATATTCTCTGTTTTGCTCCTTTGTATGAATCACAGGGATATTTTGCCAGTGCTTTTGAAATACGTTCAGTATTGCCAACAGGAAACAGTGGTACTGATTTATCCTGAGGTATTTTTGACAATTAATGCCAAGGTTCAGATTTTTTTTGCATCTCATAAGGATCATAAGGATTTAAGGCCAAAAAATAAATATACAGTATATATAGCAACACATCAGCTAAATGCAGAGAAGAAGCAGACTGCAAGTTAGCTAACATGGATGCAAACAGTGCAGGTTTTCATTGTTGTTGTTTTTCTAAAGAACTGGCTTTACAAATGTTTTATGAAGATGGAAATTCATTCAAAATGCTGTTAGGCAATTCAGAATACACACATTGAGTTTTAATGAGAAACACTGAATGTAATGAAAACTCCACAGGGTACCTTTAATTTCTCTGTGCAGGAAAAACCTGTGTGGGACTCCTGCAATAAAGTAGTTTGAAAGCAAAAAGACACAGCTTGTCATGAAGGAAAATAGGGCAATAAATGTTCAATAACCATGCATTTGTTAATTTTTATGCCTACTTTTTCATCACTGTCATAAGCTGAACTTATCTAATCTCTGAACAAAAAGGGTGGAGGGTTTAGCCTCAGTACACTTGCGGATGGAAGGAAAAGATGGGCAGACCAGTGAACATGAAATACATGCTAAATATCAGTTTGAGGCAGTGAGTGAGAAAAACAAATATAAATTAAATAATAATCAAATAAAATGCAACTGATTAGAACTTTATCAGACTGGTTTAATGCAGAGAAAAACATGCTGTATTATTGTCAGACTCTCAAACTTATTGCACTTGCCTGCTCCGTCTGCACAGGTGAAGTCTGAGTATGCCCAGCTCAAAGAGACCCTTGGTGCTGTGACGCAGGAGAGAGATTTAGCCCTGTGGGAGAGGAACCAGCTCCAAGGCAAACTGGAGAACCTAGAGCAGGTGCTCAAGGTGAGGAAACTGGCTCCAAGGGCAGAAACTATCTGTCAATCCTGTGTGCATTTCTAGTCCTAGTAGTCCATCTATCCTGGGATTCTAAATCAGGTATTTTTTTGGGAGCCTAACCCTAAACCAGTACCCCTTCTCCTACCTGTGCTACTCTGCCTCCATCTGGTTATGTTCCGCTATACTGTCTAATGTCCTCGACATGTCTGTTGCCTTCCAGTGTCGTGTTGGGAGGTCTGACCAGGAGCTGTGAAAGAGTAGAAGCTTGGAGCAGTCTGCCCTCTTTCCTTTCCTATTTCATGTTGTCCTGCCCCTCCTGATCTGTCCCTTCCTTCCTTCCTTCCCCCTGTCCCTTCTCCCCCTGCTAGATTTATAAGGTATCACTGCTATGTCCATCTGTTGGGGAGCAGCCCTGTTCAGTCCCATTCTGAATGCTTTCTGTCCACCTCAGTGGCTGTGCTTATCTCTCCCTTTATCCGTGGGCTGCTTACCAGACATACGAATGGTCACGTGGCTATAAGACCACAGCACTGTGGAATGTGATGTTATGCATGAGGCAGGACAAAGAGTTTGGCTTTATGATGACGGGAGGGGGAGGAAGAGGAGATAGAGACACTGGGTCACCCTTCATGATGATAATGTCACCCACCAGTTTGATGACATTACCTATCCTAGACCTTATTTTGAACTGGCATGAAAATGTCATTTGCTTCTTTCACCTTACAGTGTCGCAAATATTCACACATAGTGGGAGCAGTGATATGACTGGATGACACAGGCATACTGTGTTATGAAGAGCCTAGCATTCAGTCCCTTGTATTGTATGGCTTCTTTTGTTGTTATGGATGACCACAGACAAGTGAGCACGCTACGGAGTTTGCTCACCCTTTTCATGTAACATAAAACCCTGTATTGATCATGCAAAGACAACGTCACCGAGGGTTTCAGCTTTTCAAACAGTAACCAGACTTCCAACAGGTATTGTGTTACCTAAAGGGGGCAGCAAACCTTACTGTTGATTGAAGTTTTTTTTGTTCACACAGCAAAGCATCTCTAGTCCTCATCCATAAGCACCTTTTGTGCAAAAAATTTTATCTGATCTTTTTCCCACGGATCATTCGACATAAACATGTTTTCACATGGCATTTTTTGCTGTGGCATAGTTTATGTCTTGTTAATAAGGGTTTAAAGGTCAGTACACTGTTAACCAGCCTCTTGTATGTGTGATGTGTGCACATGTAACACCTGTGTTGTCTCTGAGTGTGGAGTCGAAGACTGGAGATGCATTTTGTGTTGGCTCAGTGCCGTTGGATTTTAGTTCCACTAACAGCAGCCCTCTCTATGCTCCCCCACAATCTTCCCCTCCGGCTCTCCATCCCTACACCCCTTGCGGACAGCATATGCGCGAGGCTGCAGAGCGGAGGCAGCAGCTAGAGTTGGAGCATGAGCAGGCCTTGGCTGTACTCAATGCAAAGCAGCAGGAGATTGACCTTCTTCAGAAGGTAAGAGAACTCAGGTTGCATAACACTCACAGCACCAGAGGGCTGGGCTTTCTTGTTTGCCCAGGCTTCGGCTTGTGTCATGGGTCAAAGAGCTTTTTGTTGTACACCATTGTGATACATACAATGCAGCAAAGATGAAAGTCGGCTGAGAGACTGTTTTTTAAACGGGACTACAGAGCTCACCTCTCTCAGCGTTTTCATCACTGGAGCTCTCCCTGTGCATCCTCTTAAACCCCATCCTCCAGCTGTCTATCACTCTCCCAACTCTGAGTGCTGAACATTTCAGAAGCACTCCTCTTGTTTGTTACAAGCGAGCAAATCAGACATTCAGAGCCCAAAGTAGATATGACACTTTTTAGAGGCCTGCTTTAAAGAAAGAAATAAAAAATGCTGGCCCAGGCCATTTGATGGTCGGGCTTCCTCTTCTGTGCACTGGAGCTGACTGTAATGTCAACGCAAAAAAACCCAGCGACGGCTGAGATTGCTGATAGTGTGAACGTGATACGAATTGTCACCAATGCCTCCTCTAGAAACAGTGTGTGTACCACAGTGTTGCTGTTGCTGCAGTGTTCCAACTTCACAGTCAGCCTTTCACAGGCAGTAGTTCTCAGCTTTTTTCTCTCATTAACAGAAGCTCATTACGGCCTTATCTTCCTTCAGACACTGGCTGCTCTCTGTATTCTCCTAAATTAATTGCCTGCAAAGTAGATTTATGAAATTGTAAAGTCCACAGATGCTCTCATATTCATGTGAAGCACTTGTTTTTTTCTGTACAGATGTTTCCAGTTCCCATAAGAAAAATGACTTGCATTAAGCTACGTTTCTATACAGCCCCTTTCTTCTATAATATGTAAACGAATGCCTCTGTTTAATTAGTTTAAAATGTATGTTTGATGCATGGCGCTAGGACATTTGTTCTTAGATGTAACCTAAACAACCATTCAGATATGCGCTATGTGATGACATATGTTGTAAATATGCACTAAATTAATAAAACTGAATTGAATTGAATTGAATAGATATATACCAGAGCAACATGTTCAATGCTTGAATGATCATAATATGAAGAAAAAACAACTTATATGGCCAGACCAAGCATTGGAATATATGTAACACCAAATACATCTGGTTTCTGTTTCAGTTTAAGTAGATCAGAGGTTTCAGACTGAAATTACCTGGAGGTCAGTGGCCAGGTTCTTCTACAAACCTTCTGTTTGTAGGTGAAGCAGGAAGCAGTTGTATTAAACTCTGTGAAAACATTTGACTTCTCTTGAATCTGTCTGTTCTCCGGGTCAGCCCCACTTTCAGGTTCACAGAGACCTGTGTGGGTACCAGGTGTGAGATAAGTGCTGCTGGTCATTTGTTGCTCAATCTATACTGCGAACATGTCAACCTGTAGCAGCATCTCAAATGTGAATCAAGAGCCCCTTTTAACTCTCTTTTGCTCCTGGTGGAGGAGGCTTGCTAGAAAATGAAATGATTTCTGTATTCTGGAGAACCAAAATGGAAAAAATAAAATGATGCAAAATTGTTTCTGTTGCTGGATCTGGCTTCTGGGCGTGTAGTTTGAGATCCAGGGTTTACAGACTTGTAGGCAAGTGTTCTTAAATGTACTAATGCTTCCTTGAGTATATTAACTTTCTTGCATGCACACAATTGTTTCATGTTGCATGACGTACTGTTGGAAAATAGGCTTAAAAGAACATAAAAGATAAAAGGTGAAAATGGTGTAAGAAAGGCCACAGTATCTGGAGCTGGGTTTTGGTACAGTAAGAATTGATTTCTGCTAAAAAAAAACAAAAAAAAAAACAAGACACTGTAGGTAAATGTCAAATGTGAGCAACAAAATTAAACTGCGTATGAGCGGAAGTGGTGTAGACGGAGGTGGGCGCTTTCTTTTCAACCATTTTCACCCTGAGCACCAATGACTTTAAAGTTGTCTCCATTTTGTTTGTGAAAGGCCTTTTCATTGGTGTTTTAAACTGAAACTAAACTGCCATCTAAACTGCAATATGAGTGAACTGCACCTTGTGTTTCCCAGGCTCAGGTTGAGGCTAAAAAGGAACATGAAGGTGCTGTCCATCTGTTAGAGGTGAGCGTCTGGGCTCTGGGGTGGTGCATGCGGGGGGAGCTGAGTGTGTGTTTTTGTGGTTTCTGCTCGAGCATATGGGACTAGTCAACCCTGGAGGTAGACCTGTGTAAACCTAGAGTCATTTTTTTTTCCTGCTCTTCATGACCTAATTTCCTAAAATCCTGGTGATCTTTTTTCTTTTAGTCCTCTTGTGTTAAAATCTGAGTCCTGAGTATATGAAGTAGATTTCTTTTCACAATATTGTTAAATTGACTTTTGAAATACACATTTAAATGTCAGAGTTAAGTAAATAGGCTTTTTTTCCCCAGGTGAATAAATCATAAAAGAAAATGTCAAAATCTCTTTATTCGTCTTTATATTAGTATTGTTATACAGTCATGTGCGTGTGTGTGTGTGTGTGTGTGTCGGAGATTGTAATTTCAAGAGTGCTGTGCTTTCAAGATGTGTATGAGTGATCACATGTGTAATTGTGCTTTATTTCTTTCCTACATCTCTTTTCATTGTATGGATGTGTGTTTATGCTTAAACAGAACCACTTGGACAGCATGCAGGTATTTCAGCATCGCTTTTATTTATTTACTTGAATTTTTTTTTAACGCCTTTGCTAGTACAGTCGATAGAGTCTACAGTGCCTCATGTTTACTTTGGCCCAGGAGGTGTTGTAACACTACGCTGCAAAAAAACAGTTATTCATCATGGTCTCTGGAGTCGACTTTAAACATGATATATATCTGGATAAGTGGTAATCAAAAGGTGACACGAAGCACACACCAGTTACGAGCTGATTTAATGTTTGGTCACTGCTTTTTGGTTTTTCGAAACAATTCTGAGCTGCTTCAGAGCGATCTGTCTCGGGCTTTACTACCCACTCAGCTCTGTTTCACGATTCCCATCAAAGCAAACCCGCAAGTGGAGGATTTTTTTTTTTTTTGGAAAGGCTAGAACATGACTGACAGCATAAACTGGAGGTCTTTGTGATTTGATCATAAAGAAAAATTCAGCTACACTCACTTAACAATTGATGAAAAGACTCGGCTCATAAAATCAAGTTACAAAATATGGATCGACTTCAATTAAATATGAGTTCCTGGGGCCTCACTCTCTGGCCGCAGTTCCACATAAAGCCATCGACACACTGAGGTGTACAAATTTGCTTTTAGACGACTAAATATGCGTTAAAAGTATCTGAATTAATTCAAATATTAGACTCAAATTAATGAATGTAGTCAATATTAGCAAGATCTTGCAATAAAAATGCATTTTGAGGAGCTTTTTGAGTGTAAAAGACCATTTTAATTAATGACACAGTGCCAGACAGTGATGAATGTGATCCTTCTCTTTTGTAGCGTTGCATGTGTGTTATCCAGCATGTGTTTTAACAAACTGTCTACTTTGCCATACAGCTGCAAACTGTATGATGCCCAATACAACTAATATCTCCTGATTTACTAATTCTGTTTTACAAATGCAGGAATTCCTTTGTCGTCAGTCTGCTAGCAGCATGTTCTATCCAGCAGCAACCTGCCTGCATGAAGTGGATTCAGTGTTTTATTTAGAGCAGCGTAGAAAGTACCGAAGCAGCAGGCGTTGCTGTGTGTTGGGCAGTGCTAAAAAAAATTCCACGGTAGCTTTGTTGTCTTCCAGAGCATCTCAGTTACAGATTGTTCTCAGTTTCACACTGAGAAGTGAATCACTGATCTTGAGAATTGTGCTCTAGTACCTGGAATTTCCCTTATACCTGCCTAAAAACCTGTGTTCAGTTTGTCAGTGTTAGTTTGTGCAATAATGTTTCTTGCTCTTAATATATATATTAAGAGCAAGAACATATAATATTCTATACAAATAATGGTATTTAATATTTCTGTTATTGTTAGCATCCCATGAAAAATACCACTATCAACAATATTTTCAGATTTCCATACCTTACCTGTGGCTCTTGGCCCCAAGTCCATTCATTTCCAGTGTTGATATAAATACTTCCAAACACATTCGCCTTTGCAGCAAACGTGACTCTGACAGAAGTAAACAGTGCGTTTGCTGCAGACTATTCTCAGCTGCAGATTAGGACACATTTGGTGCTGTCGTGATTATTTCCAGCAGCAGGATGGTGCACAATGTGTGGGATTGACTGAAAATACACTACACTGGCAATGTTCATCATTATTAAGGAAACCTGTTACCCTCTGCAGCAATCCGCTTTTATTAGTTTTTGCTTTAATAATTTCAGGCTTGCTGGATAAGCAGCAGCGGACTCTCACTGCACAGACAATACTAGTTTCTAGGATTGAATTATTGTTGGTTCTGGTCTTTTCATGGTGTTACTTGGTAATAAGAAAAAATATTAAATATCATCAGCCTCATCCTCTAAGACAGTTTGGCTT
>OMNN01024379.1:0-14720 GCA_900302755.1 Chromis chromis
GTGCAGCAGAAAGAAACATTGACCATCCTTGCTACTCTTGTTCCAACCAAACAGCTTAAAGCGAAACTGAGAGAGAACACAAGCGCAAAACCGCCCAGCTGCTGTAACCTCCAACCTGCTCCTTGCTCAAGTTCACATTCCCATTCACAGGATCCATTTGAAGAGCTCTGCATTTGATTGTCCTTTCTCTGATTACATTTCACATGGAGACAAGTACACGAAAAGAATTTCAGGGTTTAATGAAAATGTGTTGTCAATGTAGGTAGGAACCTTGACAGAGTAAAAAAAAAAAAAAAGACTGGGCTTAGTACTTCTTCAATTTAAAAGTGTATATTTCATAACTTCCAAGGTCATTGTCATCACGACAGTGCAACGAGCCAGGTGTTGGTGCAGAGGACAATCCCTGCTATCTCCAAGGCTGCAGGCAACGTCGCCCATGTCATCCTCATGTTTTATTCATGCAAGTCATATTATGGCATTCAGAAACCGAGATCAAAATCTGCTCTGGCAGAAATATTTAATATCATACCTACTTCTCTATCCTTCTCCATCTGGTTAGCTAGAATGAGAGAGAGGGGTAGACAGCCTCCTTCAGCTCAGCCATGTTGGATTATTAAAAGTGAAGCTTTCAGAGAGGTCACTGCTCAGGGAAAAAAAAAAACTGTAGCATGCATCAATTATCTTGGAGAGTTTGTGGCATACTGAAGACTGTCTTGTCACATTTCCCAATGTGGCTGAGCTACAGAGAGGTCCTTGGCTGGCGCTGACATTTAGAAGCTGGTGAATTGTGGAAATCCCAGTCTGTTTGTCAAGAAAAAAAATGGACAAAAGACCACACTGACTGCTTGCAAAGCCCTTCCAGGCTTGAAATTCCTTCTCAATGTCATTGGCATAACTAGACACAGGCATCCAGCTCTGTCACTCTAATTTTTCATGTGTGAACAACTGCAACTTACACTGATCAATACATGGTTTACTGGCATTGCTGTAGGACAATGGAGTAATTCTAGCGATTCACAGCAATAAATATTACATGCTGCCCAGACTGGAGAAATGTTGCTGCTGTTTTTTTTTTTCTCTGATATTTCTCACACGTGCCTGATGAAAAACTTATAACATGATCATGTTGGAAATGCCATCTACAGAGCAAACTTCATCCTTTTCTGTAAGGAAACCTCAGCTTCCTATCTTTATATGTGACCTACATCTTGTGTGTCCTTGCCATCTTTTTAAAGTCTCAAACAAAGCCTTTGTATTTTTTGTGACTACTTTGCAATAACTGGTATTACCAGAGAGCGAAGGCAACACCATCTAATACCCAAGATGTACAAATATTTCAGAAACATTTCTATTGCAGGAGAAAATGGACAAATACTAAACAACTATACAAAAAGAAGCATAACCTCTGAATTGTTTGGAAGCATTGTAACAGCTATGGAAGTAAATATGAGATTCCTTCACAGCTGCAAAATAACACTCCCCCCCACTCCTACACATTACCCCCTTGCTTCTCAGTTCAAATCTGTGTGAAGCAAAATTCCATGAAACCCCCATATTTCCATCCTCCTGTTCTCGTCTTCCGAACTCCCCACCTGCCTCCCCGTCTCCGTGTCTGTGGCGACATGGGGAGAAGTGGCATACCTTTGTTCATGTCAATCAGCTGCTTCTTCTTCTGCTGGCGCTCCTGCTTCTCGCGCTCTGCTTTCTCCTTCGCCAGCTTGGCTCTCTTGATCTTCTCCTCCATCTCCCTCTTCTTGTGGTTTTCCTTCACTGCTTCCTGATGAGGCACACACACACACACACACACAGAGAGAGATAAAAATCTGAATCTGGCTCCTGCCACCACCACTCTTTTAGTGTCTTTACTACTGTATAGTATTCAGAGGAGGCAGCATGCCATCAGCAAATTCTTATTCAGAGAAGGGTTTGATACTCTGAGATAAGCTACTGGAATAAACAATATATCATTCCTTGTGTACGGGTTTCTTTAATACAAGCCCATTTGTCTTCAAAGCTTCTGGACTGCTTCACATGTTTTCAGTAGCACAAAGAGCGTATTTGTTGTCAATAATAGATGAATATAGCCATTTATCAATGTATATAAAAGGCCAGATGATCGTCACACATATGTACCATGCTATTACATTTACGTTTACAATCACGGGGAGCCATTATGAGAGAAAAGGAAAGTGTTGCAGCAGTGTGCCCATCTCTGAGGAGAGAAAAGAGATATCATCCTCCTCCTCCTTCGTGACCAGCTGAAATGTCAGGATGGAGTCAGAGAAAGAGAGATAATCAACAGTATGTGTTCAGCCTTTACAAATTTGTCAGTTTGTTCTGGTGCCAACAGAGAATAAGATGCAACCGTGTGACCTTTGGAGACAACAAAATGTTCTCTCATCCAAGGCCTGTGGCGCAGCCCCGGACGGAGCCTGTCGTAGGTGTGAATGTATGTGTGTGCGAGGTCACGCTGTATGTGCATACATGCATATGGGTCTGTGCGTCTGCCTAAGCTGTAGTCCACTGGCATGTGTGTGCTTCTGCTCATCTGTGGTGTCCCCCCTTATGTATGCATATGTGTGTGTGTCAGTAAGTGAAGGCATGGCCCTGTCTGTGCACTGATATAATAAGTGGCGACAGTAGGCCCCCCATCTAATGCCCCTGTGGTCCTGATGTGTGTGTCGTGTTGGCAGCTAAGACAGAGGGATTACGGGGATTGTGGGGAAGGAACAAGGAAAGAGCAGCTCATCATGCCAGTCAATAGCAGAGCTTTTCTCCATGTCCAAGGACACAAGCCCTCATTGTCACTGTCTCCTTGTTAGATGACAAGGGCAATGAGAGAGAGAGAGACAGAGAGAGAGAGAGAGAGAGAGAGAGAGAGAGAAAGAGAGAGAGAGGGAGGAGGTGGGGTGATAATGGAGAAATCAAGCGAGAATGAGAGAAGCAAAAAAAAACAAAATACCAGAGACGAGTGGGTGAATTTTTATATTATAAGCATTGTGGAAACATAATAAGTATGTTTTGTCGCTGCGGCCACGACAAGTCAGTGAAGAGTCACAAATCAACCTATATTTTATCGCCACTTCAGGACTGTGTAAATGATACAGCAACACTCTATATGGGCTATTGATTGCATGCACTTTGCTGCTGTTCTAAATTAGAGTGGATGCGAGCTGTGCTGAATATTCAGCAGTGACACAGTTAATCTGATGATGGGCAGCTCTGGCAGCACAAAATTTCCTGCCCTCATCCACTGACAGGATTCGGTTCATTTCGGAAGTAATATCACTGCAATGCTCGACATCTACAGCATAAGTTGGAAGATAAATTATGCAGATTACAAATAAAATCCTGTCGGCAAAACTTATTTTAAACAAACAACTAATTCTGACTGTAAACATGATTATGCAACATAATTATGTTGCTCTAATCAAACAGCACCACTAATTACCATAGCACGGAATATGTGTTCACTGTTCTCTTATTTCTCCCTTTACCATTCTCTTTGACGGCCCCCGTTTTTGCCACTGGCAACAGCAGATTGTATCAAATCTCATTTTCTTGGCAACTCTGTATATTGTAGGAGGACATATAAGTGAAAACGATGCGCATGTTTTCAAAATTCATTTTTAGAGCCAGATTTACACCTCAGTGAAACTTAAGACAAGAGATCATAATGTCTGAGTGAATTCCTCTTAAACTGACTCAGATATTATGAATGAATTCCAACAATGATGAAAAATTTGTTTATAAGAAATCCACGCATCTCTTTTTGTGACTCTCGTCTCCTCAAAATCAAAGTAGAGAAGATACGAATTGATTTTAGGTGATTATGGAAACAAGTTGTTTTTGGCCTTCACATTTAATAATCTGTCCCTTGGTGAAACTCATTGCTACTATTATAGTGGCACAAGATCGTCATTATTTATTCAAAATGATAACAATAGCTTTGATCCTTTAATTGAGGTAAACAATGTATAAAACACATTTAATCCCACTGGGAGGGACACGTTGTTCCAGCAGGAGTACCTTTTTTTTTTTTTTTTAATTCTGTAGTGTTGAAACATGACATCATTAAGCACCATGAGACAACTAAAACATTACATACAAAATCAAATAAATATAATGCATTTACATTTTTATTGGACACAATTAATTTTGAAGCATGCACTTTTATTAATTTCAGTCTGTTAATTTAACCAAATGTAATTTGCTTCAGAGTTCTAAGTACATAATTTCAGTCACACGATAACGGTTAGTTGTTTTGTTATTGTTTCTCACTCATTGAAGCAGATGTCCTTAAATATTGGGACAAAAACAGAAAGGGATTGAGACACATTATTGTTTAAGGATGGCCATCAACTACTGTAATTGAGGAAGGGATGCTTTTGTTTAAAAAACTCAAACAAAAAAACTCAACAAAATAAAAAAAAAAGGCTTAAAACTAGACAGTAAAGGTAGTCTTACAAATATGATTTCACTGTCATTATACATTATGACAGCCAGTATCCATTATGGCCAGATTTCTTCCTAACAACCTAAAGCTAGGATAAGCAGTATTTTTGGGGGGGGCATAACGGGCCAAAGATTTCCCACTAACCTTTCAGCATATTGTAATTCAAGTGGTTTGAGAGAAAACTCGACTTCTGCACCTCCCTTTTCAAGCTTCACAAAGTCTAGCCTGTGATAGGAGTTTTTAGCCAATCAAATGGCTTTTCATCAATCAGATGTGACAGTATAAACAGCTCAAAAGTCCATAGTGAGAGCAGAATGTGGTGGCGCAGTGGGCTAGATGGAGGACTTTCACTCTGGAGGTCAGGGTTTAAATCCCTGGTGAAGCCGCAAATTTATGTTGACTTTTAGCTTGAGGTATGTGCTCATGTGGTGACAGGAGCTTTGAAAAAGGAGAAGAGAGAAAGGGGCTGTATATTTTCATATTCTGGTGTTTTTATCCCCCTTTTCCAGATTTCTGTCTACTGCAACTTGCAAAACAAACAAACACTGAAACACAAAACTCTGGGGGGCCATGTTTGTGACTGGCTTTGTGTCCTGAACCCCGAGTAAGAAAATTCGCTGCAGGTGATGTGCACACATTGATCAGGTTGTATATAAATTCAGAGTTAGATGCTTGAAGTTCTCACAGAGAAAACTAAATGTGTGTTGTTTTTTTTACAGCACCTTAATGGCACGTAGGGGTCGTCAACGGCAGAACTTAAGCGGCATATTCTTGCTTTCAGGCTCCAGAGGCTCTAAGATGAAGTGAGTGTGTGTCACACTCATGGCCTCTGGTGTGTCTGAGATGGAGATTATAAATACTGTTCTATCTATACCTTGCTGGAAAATGGAACGCTGTGTAACCCATAGGTCCAATCGACCAACAAGGGCCAGGCAGAAATTTTCCTTCCCAGGTCTGTTCTTTCAATAATTCATGAAATGTGTTTGCTGTTCTTCCTTGACCCTGCACAACACAATACATCTCCCACAGCATGGTTCCCCTCCCATGCATACAAGTTTGCCAGTCCAATGAGGGAGCAATAAGTATTTCCAACTGCTCAGTTGCACCAGTGATCTCACACAGAGAGTGTCACTGCTATATCTCATTTGAATTTTACAAACACTACAACGCCCGGGCTTTAAGCAGCAAATGTGTTTATTAGCCATCTGTTACACTGTGTGCCAGGATGTGGGGGGGAAATGGCTTCAAGAAGTTATAGGTTACAGATTGTGAGACTTCTGCTCTGTGGTACACATGTATTCCCATATTGATAGGTGACCTCCAAAATCTGGTGCAATGAATTTAATGACTGTGCCACAGTAGTGTAAGTAAAGATACGGAGGAAATGTGACTGTGATTCAGCAAGAAGGTGGGGAGAGTAGCTCTGTTGGTGCATCATTTTCAGCATCATCAGCATGATTATGATAATTTCTCATATTGTGAAGGAATTAGCAAGCTTTAGAAATATCAAATGGGCTCAGAAGTGGACGGATCCACCCACACACACAGACACACACACAAACAATCATTTTAATCTCTTAGATGCTCTATCTTGCTACTTTGCAAACCCGGTCTGTGTCTTTTGGTCTTATTAGAAAGTCACTCAATTGACAAGGAGGACTGTTAGCTCACCCCGGCCCATCTGCTGTGCTTTGATAACTCATTAATGAAAAAATCCTCATCCCCATGCTCCTGGTCAGGATTACATATACAGACCCTGCGATTGCATTTCACTCATACTCTATTTCAGAATATGGCAGCAGCATTAAATTAACAAATTGTTGGACTCCTCGAATACTGACTCCATGTACTGAAATCAAATAATATTTCATTGGCCACAGAAAAAAAAAGAGAGAATGGGACAAGAGTGAGGCAGAGAAAGAGAATGAAACAGAAGGAAAATAGAGTTAATGGATTCTCTTATCAGTTACATTCAGTTCTGTGAGGACTGTCTGTCAATGCATTTACTCAAATGCCTTATGTCGGTCGGGTGCATTAAGCCCTAGCTTTTTAGTAAAAGCAATTTAGGGTGACTGTATTGCAATGGAATTCTTTAATACTGCAGATGCTTTGTGCTGTGAATGCATTACACAGAGCAATGCAACGTAGACGGAAGTTAGCAAAGATGTTTTGTCTGAGTCAAACAACTCAATGTCTCAATATTGAAATAAAAGTCTGAGGCTCACCAGGCACATGAAGAAGTTAAATTCCATTAAATTATTAACTGACAAGAAGTCATAGTGTTCATTTGATTTGCCATTTGGAACAAATCAGCAATGGTTGATGTAGGTCGACTTTTTCAAAGATAAATAACTAGCAGACATCTCCACACAAATTCCTTTACTGACAAGAAAAGCTAAGGAGGAGGCTTTCGTTATGCTGCAAAGGAGCTAGCCCAGTTATTTTCACAGGGTAAGAAAATAAAAACAACATTCAAGCAGAATCAACCATTGATTCCTTGTGCTCTGCAAGCAGATGGGATTAGCCTTTCTGTCAGCAGAGCTGAAGAGCCAAAAACTATAAATAATATCTGAAGAATATGGTGATTAAAGGATTGTTTTTATATGAATATATTAACTTATAACCACCCCCTCCCCCCAATTTCACAACACTATATCCCACTCACTTCCCTCCCCTTAACCGTAGCAGGAAAGTTTAAATCAGTAATAAAATATTCATATGCAGCTATTTGCTTGAGAGAATAATTTATTTTCTAGGGTGGATGCCTCTTTTAGAGATATGCAACTCTGGAATCCTTGAGGGAGCGTTGTGTTGTGTGCTCGAGCACTTTGATCAGTGGGAATGAAAAGTTGGGTTTCAGATGGGGATCAGTGTAAAGAGAGGCGAAGGATTCAGACAAGGGGACCTTGCCATTCACGTTAATGGATTGTGAAGACTGAGAGTGTGCCGTCTGGACACCGTGTCATCATCCTGACACTGGGAGTTTTTGGGGCGGTGCCAGAAGGGATGGATAGACTGTATGAGGCAGAAAAGCAAAGACACTTGAATAAATGTTTAAAAGACTACTCAGCAAAATGGGAACTCCTCCTCTGCTCAGAAGAGATGTGATGTTTACCTTACCATAAATATTACCTCTATACCAACTAATCTCCTTTGTTCTTTATTCGCTGCTGCAAGAAGGAGAGGGATTTTTTAATTTTCCTTTAATCCTAATTAAACTCCTATTTCACATTTACCTCAGCCGTCAACCTTTTCCTCTTATGTATGCTCTTCCACCAGTGTTGTGCGAATGTAGACAGACATTTCAACATAACCAACACAGTTAATTGTGTTATGGTGTTTGGTTTATACATGGAATACATTTTATTTGTTTATCTCTGAAGTGCTTCATAATTATAATGTTACAATGTTACGCTTTTTCTGAAACTATTTTATACTCTCAGGTGTAAAGTGAGTTGCAACTTCACAACTTAAAAATCTTAACCAAAGTTTTCCTGAGATTTAGAGTGCCCCGCCGTGACAGCACATGCACATGCATACACATAAGCAGCTTCAAGTTAATGAAACTGTGTTTAACAGGTTAAGAAGCTTGCCCAAGTCTCTTTTATCAGTAAGACCCTAATACACTCTCCATTTCTCAACATACCTTCTTTTGAATAATATATTCTAATCTGTTTTATAACTTTGTCTTTTTTCTTTCAGCTCCCAATTTAGTACTAGAAGTTTCTTAAACAGTACTAGTAGGAAGAAAAAGTTGTCAAGTATCTCCACAAAAAGGCACATAATGTGTAAGAATCTGTGACTTCGTTAAATGCCATTAAATGCTGCTTTGCAGTTGGATACAGAAAAGTACATGAAGAAGCTTCTATAGTTATATTTATACAACCACTGTCATAATTTACGCATTTAGAATCCTCTGCACACACTATAGGTGACAAAACAAGAACCTAAATCCATAACCTTCCAGACTAATATGACATTGAAGGGTATCTAAAAGAAAACATTCTGTGACAAAAAGAGGTTATGCTTCTGATAAAGGAAAAAAAAAAAGGCAGACATAGTGACCTACTAAAAACTGACATATGGGAGGAAATTGCACAGCAGGTAAGCGCAGTTACATTCTTGCTGAGAGTGTGTAAGAACTTAAAAGAAAAACTGAGGCATGTCAAGGGCCAACCACAAGGGAAAAAAAAAAGAGACTACAGTAACTAAGTGGCCAGAAAATGTGGTGCACTCTGTCAAACTAAAAACTTTTTGCCTTTTTTTTAGGTGAGGCAAGTGAAGTGAAGTGATTGACTCAAAAGCAGAGATCTTGATGGATTATCAGATGACTGGGAGGGAAATGTTTCTACCCTTGTTGCTCACTTCTAGATTAAAGTTGTACAATGTCTACTGTGGCTCCGAAGGTGATCCGTCAAGTCTCAGAAAATAACCCAAGTGATGTCCCACCAATGTCTCTGGGGTTAACTCCATTTGAAAACAGGGGAGGGGGACAAATTAAAAGAGGAAGCCTGAGTTCTGCACTTACGGTGTGGAGTTTGAAAGATGAACACATTTATTACTAGACAGGGAGAGTTGAGATGCTGTTGAGGTGCACTATGGCAAATTTGCTTTTGAAACTGCTTTTTATCCATCCCACAATTTTATGGAATTGCAATAGCACATAATTTGTGTTGCCTTTTAACATCCAATTTCCTCCTTGAAAGTTTAACACTGTATTTTCTGCACAAGTTGTCACCATCTGTCAGGACCTACTGAAAGTTTGATGAAAATGTGTGCATGTGTAACACACAAACTCTGTTCCATTGACACCCAATGTGTGCAAGCAAGTGCGTGCAAAAGCATGTGCATGTGTGGGTGGTGGCTTCTGTTAGTCACCGTGTATGTCTACTTCGATGGAAGACCAAACATGAGACTGTTCATATACACCATGTACACAGACCGTAATCTTTACTTACCATGAAGAGGATGCGGAAGTTGGACAAGTCTCCGAAGAAATCCTCCACACTGACTGAATGAGGGTCAAAGGCGAAGTAACTGCCTATGCTCTCGTAGAGCTTCTGCATGTTCTTGTGCATGGTGGACAGCTTTTCATACTGCTCCCGGGAATGCTTGCAGAAGCCGTGAGAAGGACAGGGTCAAGGAAAAAAGGTGAAAGACATATCTAAAGCACAGACAAAACATTTTTAAAAGCTACTGTAATCAGCAATATAACCTCGCATCTCACAAATGTGTTGATCTCTGAAAAAAACAAGCCATTGTGAAAAAAATTATTCCTTTCACAAGCTTTATAGTATTAAAAAAGCCCACCTATGTCAAGGTCAGCAAAAGAAAACACTGGATAAAGAAGGGTCAGAGACAATCTAATGTGCCATTACAATAACCTCTCCATCTCACTTTCGAGTCAATGGCATGGTGAGCTAATAGCTGCAGCCCCGGAGTAATGGAAAGGTGTTTTGTAGTCAGCAGCATGACACAGATGGTAGCTGGAAAAGCTGATTGCAGTCATTGTTCTATTGTTTCTCACAACAACAGTGGGGTCAGGTTGTTTTGAACCTCACAGCTCACGTCGCACTGTGTAATTTACTGAACAGGCAGAGCACTTTTCTCCTGGTGAATGACTATTGACAGCCGGCATCAGTTAAGCATTATCACAGCAGCCATTGACCTCATAGAGACTGCACTTGGACAACCCAAGACTCACACACCCTGAGTGGGAAGAGGAGGACACAACACACACATGTATACATGCCAACGTGTATACACAAGCATGCTAGCAAACAGACAAGCATATAAACAAAAAAACACTATCTGCTGTATAAACTCCCGTGGCATTAGTTTCAATACATCAGCAGTGTTGCTCAACACCTGCTGTGCCTTCAATCATTTTTTTTTTCCTCTTAAGAGGCTATAGTTATTATAACTGTAATATCTGCAATAGCACAACGATAAACATTATGAAGTAGAAGAAAAAAACAGAAAAAAGATAGAACTTTTGTTGTATTATTATATATCTGTCGATCTCTAATAGTAAGTCCAAGAGATCAACAGACCTGAGTGGTCAGACAGGTTAAAAACAAGGCAAAGGTTTATGAAGAAATCTTTGCACATCAGCCTACAGAGAGGCTCAACCGGTGTCTTAACAGACAGAGCAACAGACACACATACCAGAAAAATGGAATTTGGAGCAGATGCAAACGATTTCTCCGTCGCCTCAGGGAGACGACATTGTAAACAAACTTTTACACCGAGACAGCTACAGTAAACACTATTGAACCACATGGATTAAAGGCGACATATGAAAAACGTACTTTTCAGTGCCTGCACACATATATTTAAGTCTCTGATGTGCTTACCAACCCACAAACTGTGAAATAAGACAACCCAGTCAGTATTTTTTGTGGGCTGTCTAGGTTAAAAAGCATGTGATTAAACAAGCCATTTGCTTTAGCTTCCCCCCCCTGCAGACTCATTCAAATGATACCAGCCCCCATGTGAGTATCTCCACCCATGACTTGAGAAGTACCTTTGCAGGATTGCAGGTATCTAGCATTATGTTGAAGCTGAGTACTAAGCACAGGGACTGCTCTGTTGTTGGCTGCACAAACCAGAAAAAAAAAAAAAATCGCCACATTAGACCCTAACCTCAAAGAACAGAAGAGCTGAGTGGATGAAATTTACTTTTGATGGAAACTTGCCAGGTACAGTTAGTAAAAACCCATATCTGTGTTATAAGCATTTCTGTCGGACTGCTTACCAGCCTGGGTCAATACAACTCAGAACAGGCAACAAAACTTTTTTTTTTTCTTGAAAGCGGCATCAATACCAACTGTCCATGACAAAAGTACAGAAGAGAGAAATGCAAGTATTTAAAAAAAATGTGTGTTCCAAGTGTTTCTTTGGCCATTTAGCTGTGGCTTAGGCTAACAGTTTTTCTTCTTTTTAATGTTATTCACATTTTTATTTTACATTTTCTAGAAAGTTATTGACATTAGATGCTGCAGGTTTTGCAGTGATGCTACTGCTAAGAGCTTGTTGAATGTCTGTAAGGCGAACTCCATCTTATCGATAAGAGAATGGGTGTAGGCGTTTCTGAGAATTTGTTGCTGTCAATTCATAAGAAGAGATTCACACAGGGTTTATGACTCACTGAGGTCAAATCACCCCTGTCTTGTCCCCCATGTGGCTGGCCGTTGTGTTCCACTCAGGCAATTAGTGATGAGTAACATTAGCATGTGCTTTACGTCCACTTGTAATTTGGCAAACAGGCACGCTTTGCACAGACTTGACCCAGATTCCAATTTTCACTTTCACTCCAAAGGTTTGCTGCATTATCTAGCACATTTTTGGAGGTAAAATGGACCATAGCTGCTTAAACTCCCTCACTGTGAAAGAATTCCCGACTACTATGTACAACTATGTTATGTTCAGTAGCTCTGTGTTGAACCTGGAAGTCAGTCTGTGAAGTGTGGCGGATGTCAGATTGGGTTGTAATTTTACTCTCCGCGTCTTTTCTTCTCTAAAAAAAACTTTTACTAAGCTGGGATACATGATCTACTGACGGTCAGTGTTTTCTGTCCTGTTGAATCAACTGTTTTTAGGAATGCTGTTTCCAGATTTTACCAATTACTTTAACAGACAAAGCCAGAGCTGGGTTGACAAAAAAAAAAAAAAGACAAAAAAATTAATGTACTGAACCATGGTTTTTAGTTTACACCACTAAAACTTATCCAGTACTTAGATATCATGTTGCTTGTACCTTTCCATCGCCAAGTATTAACAATAACCAACACAAAAAATGTTTCTGTCATTTATGAAATTTTAAGTTTATTGTTTTTTTTAAATTGTATTAGTATTTCATGGTATAGATTGTATATATTTTCAGGATCATACCATCTTATCTTGCACAAGGCCCACTGAAACTTCTCCCACAGTAACACTCAGATTAGACACAAATTAGTCAGCACAGTGATGACTAATCGCAGTCACATGTTTGTGACGATAAGTGTGTGAACTCTTTACTCCTGAATGTCTGATGAACAAAGGGCTTTGCACGGTCAGACATGAACGTTCCGGAGGGCCAGAAATAACTATCTTACGTTAGAACATAGACATTTTTCCTTTGCCAGACTAAATGTGTATGTTACTGCCCTTTGGAAGCATTTTTTTTTTTTTTTAAAGATTTATTTTTGGGGCTGCACGGTGGCTCGGTTGTTAGCACTGTCGCCTCATAGCTAGTAGATCCCCGATTCGCGTCCCGGTTAGGACGCCTGGGATCTTTCTGTCCGGAGTTTGCATGTTCTCCCTGTGCAGCGTGGGTTTTCACCGGGTACTCCGGCTTCCTGAGGTTAATTGATTATTCTAAATTGTCTGTAGATGTGAATGACAGTGTGCTTGGTTGTCTGTCTCTATGTGTAGCCCTGTGATAGGCTGGCGACCTGTCCAGGGTGTCCCCTGCCTTCGCCCGAGTCGGCTGGGATAGGCTTCATGATCTGGGTTGTACTTTGCTTCTCCGTTCTGCACTTACTAAAGAGCAGCATCCGATTCTTTGCATCATGGGTACAGTTATAGGCAATTAGTGCTCTTATGCAGTCGCCTTGGCAACATACACTGGCTGGTGGTACAGCATGTGGCTTGTGATTGCCAGGGCCAAACAGTTGTCAAGATATTGTTCTTTGTGAGCAATCTGCCATTATTATATGGAAGCCACTGCTTTTCCACAATGCCATTTATTTATTGTTTGTTTGTTTTGTTTTTAATTCTGTCATTTTGGTAGACGTCCATGTTCAGATCCAGGGATTGTTCTGTGTCCCTGAGCAAGCTATTAAATATTTTCTGTGTGGATATAAATACGACATTTACTTGTGGCCCTATGTAAGTGATGGATCTGTGCGCTCACACATGCTCACATGTAACTGTGTGTATGTGGGAAAGCCTTTGTGCAGCTGAGCAGGAATAAAAGCACTGACAGGGTAGGCTGGATGGATTACCGCCCTGCAAGCTTGTGTTTACCAAAACATAGCAGCGGTGCCACAGTCCAGGTTAGCAGCAAGCCCACACACAGCCCAATGGTTGGACTCATCCTTCTGTCTTTCCTCTTCTGTCTCTATCTCCATGGTTGCCTGGACCTGATTTACCCCCCTTGCTTCTGTCAGACGGCTGTTATCTCTTCTTTTGTACACCTCCCCCTCACTCCACTTGTGTGCGAAAAAACTCGAGGGCCCGACGGAGAGATGTAAAAGTAAAACTTTTCCAAAGTAAGATATCTTTTCAACATCCAAGCTCCTAAAAGAGTTGTGCTGCATTGGAGTTGCATTTCTCTGTTGAAGGCTTAAAATGATCCTTGTAAACAAAAATCGCTTTCTAGGGTCCAGTCTACCATGACCGATGCCATATGGTGTGGTGCCATTTTTAGTGAAACTGAACCTCAGCACTTGATCAAAAAAAAAAAAGTGCAGTGCAGTTTTCAGTGCAGAACCAAATATATTTATAACAATGTAAATGCAAAACAGACTCCAAAGGGTAAAATAATAACTGCAAAATTATGAAAATAATTCTAATACTAAACAGAAAACACTGACCATCAACACAGCAGACAATGTGTCAGTTCAGCTGCTGATAATATTCAACACTGGCAGTGAAAAGCGTATTAACAGCCTTTAATTGCAATAAAGATTCTACAACACTGAGTCCACTTTGGCTCAGGAAATGTTCAGGTCACAACTGCTGCCTCTGCTGCAGAACGGCACTTTGAAACATTGAGGCAGTGGTTACTTTTGGTGCTTGTTGTGGCTTGTGGCTCTCTGTGTTTCTCTTTCTCTACTTCTCTCCCCTTTCTCTCTCTCTCTATCTATCTCTCTTTCTCTCACACACACACACTCACTCAAATACACATGTATGCACATGCACTGTGGTAGATGTGTCCCACTGGGGACTGGACTGAGGCAGGCTGGGTTTTTGCTCCTTGTATTTCCACATCAAAGACATGTCATATTGATGGAGCCTGACGCACACTATCCTGCAGCAACACAACCGGTATGGTGGAGCCTTCATCCAACGCGAATACAGAAACAGAATGAACAGGCAAATACACACACACACACACACACACACACGCACACGCACATGCACACACACACACACACACGCACACAAACTCACAGACAATATGTGAACATTTCCCTGCTTTCATCTCTTCTTTCCATCCATCCACCCATTGGGCCTATTAAAACACAGTAACAAAGTAATGATAGATTGATGACAG
>OMNN01024382.1:0-16946 GCA_900302755.1 Chromis chromis
CTCTGACTACTATCCAGCCTCTCAGTGGTCAGTGGTTGTGGTGAGTTTCCACTGGTGTCTGGGTTCAAATTCAGTGGCTTATCCTTCACAGTTTTCTGGCAGCAATTCTTTAAGACAAATAAATATTGGGCACATTAATCTTACCTGATGATGACAGTTAATCAAGAGAGTAAATCCGCCCTGCTGGAGCTTCGGCCAGTCACTCAGCAGTACGGGCTACAACACAAATCGTTATCTGTTCTAGCTCTGTATTGGCATGAAAATGAAAGGATTTTCCAAATTTAGCTGTGTGTCATCCTGCTCTCACAGGACATGCTTCAGTTGACGGTAAAGAAGAACGCAGCTCAGATGGAGGCCCAAAATGAGAGGCTATCTGAACTGAGGGCCAAGGTGACTTCCCTGGACCAGGCATTAGAGCTGAAAGCTGAAGAGCTTGAGCAGCAGGAGAAGAAGGAAAAGATGAACCTGGTAACCATCCAGGCGAGCCAGGTAGAGCTGGAGAAGCTGCAGAAGGTCCTCGCCATGCGAGAGAAGGAGTTGGGGCACGTCAAGCAGCTAGCGAGCACCATTGTAGAGAAGCGCAGAGAGCTGGAGGAGTTCTTCCATGAGGCACTGGCTCATGTAAAGCAGGAGATTGTGGCCAGCAGGCACCATTACAAAAAGGAGGCACTGCAAGGTTATCGTTGGAGATTTAGAGAAGCCACAGCAGGAAAGATAAAGTTTCCACCCATCCGCACCTTCCATAAAAGTCCCCACAGTACCAACTCTGTGTTTTCAGACATGGAGGCAGCTGGGACATGGTAGGCCCACTTGCCTTCCCATCCTTTCACACCATTGAGTATATCTTTGTGATATTTTTATTCTTCGTGCTTAGTGAGGTCAGGTCACTTGGAGTTTAGTCAGTAGTCAGCAAAACTTATGTATAAGTAAATAATTTGCACGATAAAGGTCAGAATTAATTTGCTTTCATCTGTCGTGTTTGAAGGACTCATCCCCCAGACAGCAAAGTTCAAATGTCAGATCTCACTTGGGAGCAGAAGGAACAAGTGCTCGGGCTTCTCTTTGCTAAAATGAACGGACAAAGAGAAAGGTAATAAAACATCCCAATTACTGCTTAATGTATGCCTTTGCAAAAGCCTTGCTGGTTGCTTGTTCATCGCTTATTGACTTCATCCTAGATAATGTATTAAAAGCCATTTGTAATCCCCTAAAATGAACCGAAACTTCTGCATCAATTAACTCTAAAGAACAAAGTGCAGTGACACCATGCAGTTGTTGAGGCTGAACTTCTGCTGACTCCTCCCTCTTTTTAATGTTTAAAACAGCCATTTTCTCAGCAGAAGAGGATACCATAAAACATCAGTTAGGCTTCAGCTAATTTTCTTTTCCATCCAGCTGCTTAAAAAGAATGAAGAAAGAGTCTGGGCACAATAGTAAAAATAGGCCCAGCCGCAGAGTCGTGTGCTTGGAAACAAACATCTGGTCACGTCGATTTGCTTTCAGCCTATTGGCCCCTCTTCACGTGCACCAGCAGTTTATTTTGTTCTTTGAACGCTTGTGGTCAGAGAGCAGCTGGTAACATGATTTTCAGAACGGAGTGTGCAGGGGATCTGGATGTATGGGGGCAAGGCAGGCAAGAGAAGTATATTCATGTTAGCAGTGGTCTGGCACCTAGTCCTGCAGAATAACACAGAACATTTGGCAGCTCAAGAGAGTCAGTTAGCAGCATCCAAATCCATGTGCATCGTGTTGACCCAGAGTAACCCTTTTCAAGCCAGGCTGCAGGCATGAGTGAAAAGACACCAGTGTGCTAAAACATGGCTTTTCGCTGTGAGATTCTGTTATTTAACTGCAACTCCGCATTTTCCTGATAGGAAAGTCAACCAACATCTGGCTGCATCTCCGTCCTCTGAGAAGAAGAGCCTTATTGACACTGATGCTGCCGGGTAAGACACTAAAGGAATGTGAGAGAATAAAAGTTGTGCCTCATCCTTGCAATTAAGAAGCCTGTGCAGATTTATTGGTCCCGCATTCCATGTTTAGCAGAAAGAGCAGCAGCTGTGAGAACATGAGTGCCTACATGTGATTTATCAAGACAGTTGCATAATGATGATTGTCTTACAGAATTAGAGAGGAGCTCTCCCCAGTGACCATCAGCACCCAGGCGCCTGAGTCCATTCTGCCCTCAAACCCCAACAGCCTGCCAGATATACACATCACATGACCTCTGTGTGGCCTCTACGTCTCACAGATTGTTTGCCTCTGCTGTGTATGTTTCCCAAAGAGTGGCAATTATAAGTATCGTAGAATACAAGATGTTTGCATTGATGTGTGGCTTGAGTACTTTCTTTCATACATAAAGCCTGTGTTAATTCTGTTAAACCCACTGAAAGGACTGTTGTACCTGAATACAAAACTCATTTCTGATACCAAAACATGCACCAGGCAATACACAAGATCTCTCATTGGATGGTGCATTAGTAAAACAAAATGCAGTCTATCCATGCCCTCCATGGCAATCTTCATTCATTCGGGTTATACATACAACACTGCAAGTACACACAAGTTTTAATACTACAGTTGTATTTTAGGTGATAACAGACGTACAGATCTTTTGCATTGTTAAAATCTCAGCCATAGTGGTGGATATTTACACAATATCCATATATACAACTCTAATATAAAGCCTTCAAAAAAAGTATTATGTCATAATTTGTATTTACGAACTATTCACAATGGACATATAAGTCTTTATGTGGAAGAAGGGTCTTCTGGTTTATCAGAAAGATCAGCAGCACTTGGATGGAGTATTTAGCGTCCCATAGTAGGCATGGTAACCGCAGGACTTTTCAAAGTGGCATCCTCAGCTTTCCATTGTGAGGTTACAGTTTTGATCTGTGTGTAGAACTGGATGCCCTGGGGAGAAAAAATAAAAACATTTACTTCAAAACTTAGACCGCTGCATCTGTGTTTTCCTTCCAACTGTAACAATAGGACACGATTGTTTATGTGACGCTCACTTGTTTCCCATAGAAGTTTGTGTCCCCTCTGAAGGATCCTCTGGATCCAGTGAAGGAGAACATTGGCAGCGGTACAGGGATGGGCACATTCACTCCAACCTGCAGAAAACAAGTATTGTTCCTTTCATTTCCATAAGTGCAAGCTTTGTAAAACAATTCTCCCAAGATCCTAAATTGCGAGGATGAGTAAGATGCGGTAGATGAAAGATGTGGTACGTTCATGCTGTTTAGGAAAACAAGCTTACATGATCACACCAAGCAAAGTTAAACCTGTGGCTTATTTTTGCAGCTTTGAGAGCTCAGGATGTTGTTATGAAAGGGATGAAAAACTAAATAAAACATTTTGTTATGAAGGCAATAGAGGAATGGCATGGTTGGTTTAGAATGTTTGAAACAGCAGGAATAAGTTTGGACACACTCAGGCCTTTTGGCCAAGGTGCATGGGGAAAAAAAAAAAAAGAAAAGTAGATGTTTGTTGCATGGAGGTTTGGAGAGGAGTGCAGCACATGGCCTGCACAGCATTCCCCGACATGTGAACAGCAAACACAGGGCATAACTAGGCTCCACAGGCAAACAAACAGCCTAAAGGCTGGCCATATTTATGCTTAACTGCTGAACAGGACCCTAGGAATCCCTTTTGAGTATTAATTTTAAGATTCCCCCCTCCCTAAATACAACCTGGAAAAATGTTTCTATGTCCCCCTGTTTTCATTTAACAGACACATATTTGCTGTAGCTATTTGTAGCCTTGACGGGTGGGGAAGTGGAGGGAAGGGGGTTGCCGAAGATGTGTATTTTAGGTCAGGAGCAAACAAGGATATACTTGACATGGAAAATAATTGTTTTTTCAATGTGTGTGAAGGTTTTCAAACAGAAATGTGATGTGCTCCCTGCCCGAGATGCTGCACAGACATGACAGAGTGATGTGAATGCCTCCTTTCTCCCAAAACAGAGGAACACATTTGGAGGCTGCAGCCACTCACCTGGCCCACGTCCACCTCGTGAGTGTATTTGCGTGCAGTGGCACCATTTGTGGTGAAGATCGCTGTACCGTTGCCATAGGGGTTATTGTTGACCAGACTGATGGCATCATCCAGAGTGTCCGCCTCAAGAACGACCAGCACAGGCCCGAAGATCTCCTCAGTGTAGCACTTCATCTGCGGCTGAGAGCACAAAAGAGAAATGAGTTATTTTTAAATGGTACTCAACATTTATGGTTTGCACATAAAAACACGAGTCCACATACTGTGACATTGCCGATGATGGTGGGTCCCACAAAGTTGCCATTCTCATAACCCTTGACCTTTACGGTTCGGCCGTCCAGGAGCAGCTTCGCTCCCTCGTCCACGCCGCTCTTGATCAGACTGCACACTCGGTCCTTGGCTTGGGGAGAGATCAGAGGCCCCACATCTGCTCCAGGCTGGTCTCCTAGCAGGGCCCCCAAAACAACCAGCTATATGGTTACATACTATGGCATTCACAGTATAGGAGCACATTAAGGGCACTGACATTCAGCTACTTCTTATCCCACAAACACGCAAAAGCCATGGCGAGGGGCACCCTGAGGCACTCCCTCCATAATGCATACTGGCAGGTTTCCTGTGTATGACACAAATTAAACTCCATATCACTGTAAACAGAGAAAATTATTCCCCATTTGACTTCACATCAACTTCTTTTCTGAGAGGATTTGATGCTCTAAACCGCTATTTAGCTCTTGGCCGCAGATCTGGCCACAAATTTGCAGCATGGCTGACTCAACAAGCTCCGTCACCCAGCTGACTCCAAAGCGAAGTTACAACAGGGCACAAGGCGAGAGGTGAGGTTAGGGCAGCGTGGGTGGCCCCCCGAGATGCCTAAACCAAAGGCCCTTGGGGCAACGGGCTCAGGGGAGATGGAGGTGCAGGGCGGGGTGACGGGGTGTGGTACCTGCATTCACGCGCAGAGCCTTGGCACGCTCCACCAGCTCCGGCAGCCAGCTCCGCGCCTCACCCACCAGGATGGCTGTGGACAGAGCCATGCAGCGTTGTCCCGCTGCCCCGAACGCTGCGCCCACAAGCTGGTTCAGAGTGTTCTCCTTGTTGGCATCAGGCATCACCACACCATGGTTCTTGGCTCCCTGCAGTACACAAGAAGTGGTTAGCCTTCTGCCGTTTGATCTCCACATTACAGCAACTGGTTTGTCACAAGAAGAAACATAATATCAGGGAATTACAAACCAACAACCTATAAATTTAACACTCTAAACTTGTTACACATTTTGGTGCATGTGAAAGGAGTGATGGACACAAATCAAAATAAACTGAACATTTACAATTAACTGTCTTTACTACAGTGACACAGCTGCAATCTGGTTTGCACTTTATCTCATCTGTGAGGTTTGCAGCTGAAAAACACAAGAATCGGTTGGCCAATGCTGCCACCTTCTGGACATTTACAGAAAGTCCAGCACATTAAACTTGTCTTGCATTATCATTCAGTACTCACCATGTTGGACTGGACTCTCTTGCCATTTTTGGAGCCCCTCTCATAAATATACTCCCCTGCTTGATTTGATCCGACAAAGCTGATTGCCTTGATGGCTGGATGGTCACAGATGAAGTTCACAGCTGTGGCAGAAAGATTATCTTATTAAAATGTCTGTTAATTAGCCATAGTAATTACATAAATCACTGATTTGTCTAATACTGAGTGGTACTGTGTGGCAGAAAGTATCACGTATCATCCAAAAGCTAAAACTAGTGAATAATGAGGCATTACTATATAATTTAGAGACAAATGAGCGATTGCTACGTCTTTAAATACTAGTAAGTGCTAAGAAAAAGAGGAAATTTGCTAAGTACAGGTTTAGAAATGCTAACATGAGCTAGCTCTTTCACATCAGCAATAAAAATTAATTATTTAAGACAAACCCCTGGGCTCAGTACATGAAAGAGATCATTATTGATTACACCCACAAAAAAGCTAAACTGAATTTTTGTAGCTTGAATGTAAGGCTGCAACTAATGCATGTTTTAATTACTGATTCATCTCCAGAAGATTTCCTGGAAAAGTGTTTTACCAATTAAATGTTAGAAAACTGTGAAAAATGTCCATCACAATCTCCCAGAGCCAAAAGTTACAGTCTTCTAAGTCCCAAACCAGAGGATACTAAGCTTACCATTGGAAAAGATAAACAAAAGCATCAAATTCTCCAACTAGAAAACCACATCTAGAAATATGCTTCCTAAAATATGTTACTTTTATTTAGGTAAACTAAGCCGTCTTAGCTCCTCTTGAATGCTGCATAACAAGAAAAAACACAAAAAAAAACTTGAACCCACACAAAAGGCACACCCTGAACTAAATACAGATGTCATTTGTTTCAGATCCTGGGATTCTGTTTCCCGACTTGGACATGTTCAAACAGCAACACAAGTCCTACACAACAACCCCTGGACAAACAGAGAGATCAATCCTCACCATCGTGTTGGCCGTGGATGATGTTCAGGGTTCCGTCTGGTGCACCGGCATCCTGCAGCATTTTCGCCAGCAGCATGGTGCAGGCTGGCACCCGCTCCGACGGCTTCAGCAGGTAGGTGTTGCCGCAGACCAAGCCCATCGGGAACATCCACAGAGGGATCATGGCGGGGAAGTTGAAGGGGGCGATGCCGGCACACACGCCGAGGGGCAGGCGGTAGGTGTAAGTGTCCATGTCTTTGGTGATGGAGGGCAACGTTTCACCGAGCATCAGGGAGGTGATGCTACAGGTGTGCTCCACAACCTCTGCAAAGACAAGCCAACACACCATGCAACACATACTGTAAGTTTGTTTCTTAAGCTATGAAAGGGAGATTAGGTAAAGACAAGCTGTCTAGTTGCTTGTATGTGTCAGTGTAGAGGATTAAAAAGTGTGTTGACTTCCTGCAGTTCCATTTCTCTTTCATTTAACTGGATTTTGTCCTTAATTAATTATGATTATACATTATTTAGCGTGACAATCTCTATTCCGTCATCAAATTATGTATTTTATGTGACGTTGTGAATCAGTTTCCACCTTCGCCACACCTGTACAACAATAATGTCTACTTGCAACTCTAGTAGATGAAAAAGCAGTAAGCTGCTGCAGCCACAGGTGAGTTTGTCACGTTAGCTTGCCGACCCTCTTGAGCAGAAATATAACTGCTGGGTGATGGAACATGGGTGTGGCTTGTGATTTTGCACAGGAACGTCACCACAGACTCCCAGTTTTTAATACTAAAATGCAAGGACTTTCATATAAATTCATCAGTGGGTCCTATGCTCAATCACTATTGGGTTACCTCATTTGGCGATAGATTGTGACCTAACACACTTATTTAAGATTGCTGCTTCAAAGAAAAGCTTGTTCATAACATTTAAAAGAATTGCAATCTATATTAAAGTCAGATAAAGAGCAGAGTCAGATATTGTTATTTGCATTTAAGAACTAGTTAATGCAGTCTTTAAATATTGACTAAAAGTAACAAAAGTTGCCAACACAATGACGTAACTCCATTTTTCACCAATATAAATTTTTTTTTTACAAGTTAAACTTGCAGTGCAGAACTTTTGTCTCCCCCCTCTGGGATTTACAGTAATTACACAAAAACTGTTGACGTGCTTATGCCTGCTATTGATTGCTTTCTGTTCTTAGACTGGAATCCTTCATCTGAATGTTCAGTTTCTTTTTTTATTTGGAGCATCAGAAACTTTTCTTGAACGCTTTCTAGTTTTTCCATCACACTCCAAGTTGCTGTAATCTTCCAAGTGCAGGAATGTTGCGACAGAAACCAGTTTACAACTCTGGTACACTACAAAGTGCAGAGAGATTCACCTGGTGCTTACAGGCTTAATGAGCACTGTGTTAACTCATCTGAAAAGGGCTTGAATGTAACGGAATGTCATTCATATGGGAAAAGTCCTGCACTCTAGCTTTAAGAAACTACTGGAGTAAGATTAAGAACCTCCTCCTGCTGGAGCCTTTTCACTTGAGAGGAATGTTTTCAGACCAAACTGGACGAAATGACTTGGCAATATACTGAAGGTACTTCACAGAGCAATAATTGTATTGTAGTAATAATTAGGCTCAGTCATTGAACACCTACGTAAAGTAAATCGCCCTTTGTTCTGATAGTCCCAGATAAAACTTATTAACAACTCTTGCAGCCACTAAAAGCCTCTTTAACAATGCATACATTCAGCTGTTTGTGGCCCTGTGTAAGGTTAGCTGAGTGAATGTGTCTTGCACATAAACTTACGCAATCCTCTGAACACATCCCCCTCTGCATCTGCAAGGGTCTTGCCCTGCTCCAGTGTGATGGCCTTGGCAAGTTCTTTCTGAAACACAACAAGACATTCAAGTCAGCCCTGTGTTTTCACTTTAAGAGTTAATAAAATCTCAAGTAAAGTGTCATTATCAAAAGTAAACGGCAGGTTTTATCTACAGTGAAGAGAGGTTTAAAAAAACATAATGTTTAACAATAAAGTTGAGCAGGCGGTTGACAGACTGATTAACTCTTTCCGTGCACCTTACACCTTCTGATCCTTTGACTTACAATATTGTCCTTGATAAGCTGCTGATAGCGCAGAAAGATCTGCTGCCGAGCCAAGATGGAGGTCTCAGACCAGGAGTGAAAGGCTTTTGAGCAGGAGTCTACAGCAGCCAACATCTCGGCCTGCGTGGCTTTAGGTACACGGGCAATCACCTCGTTGGTAGCCTGAAGAAGAGGTAAAAGAAAAGGAGGAGGTCATCAGGATGTGCCAAGTGACATTAATACACCAAAGATCAGTTTGAATCAGTAGAGGCTACTAAAGTATGTTTATTAGGTAACAGGTAACCAAATACTAATTTTTTACCTTTAGAATTTTACTACATAGGATGTTCACTAACCAGTTTGTACCAATAGACAGATACACATTATGTGACATATAACAGATTAAGCAGCTCTATAGGTTTAATACTCATGAAGCACTACCTATCCCAGCTACTTATGTGAATGCTATCAAAAAAAGTGCAATTTAGTGGTTCAGGCTTCACAAAATACTCACAGGATTGTGAATATCCAGCCATTCTGAAGACTTGGATTCAACAAACTTGCCATCGATGAACAGCTTGGTAGTGGGCTGTGAAGACAGACATTACATATTATTAACATTTAGTGTCAAATGTAATACCAGACTGATCATGAAGGTGCACCGTTTCCACTCACCACTGAGGAGTAGCACATACGGCCAGCTTTAAAAGGGACCTAAGAAAGAAGTACAGCCAGGAGACATCAACATCAAATGAAGTAAATATTATTCATCTTCCAAAAATTGTGAAGGCAAGTTTGGTTTAAGCATTCTGTTGACCACTGAGTGCACACAACCAGCTGTGTCCAGTTGCAACCTGTTGGCCTGCAAGATTAATGAGCAACCACGAAGTGTGGGGTTATGAACAGGGGACAAAGTCAAGTTGACTAAAGTGACCTGCAAGAATGAACATTGTCCAGCCTATAGGTGCGAAGTAAGATTTCTTTGTGCTTAAATGCAATTATAGTACAATCCAGTGTACACCTACCGCATGTATAAACAGTGTCAATAACCCTGCATTCATTGTTAATAACTACATTTATTCCTATCATCAGAATGTGCACAATTTGCATTAAACATCTGGTCCATTTTGAACATGCTCTTTTACATAAACTATAACTGTTCATGTTAGTCTAACAGTGATTTTCCCTTTTCTTTAACCTGTTGCCCTTCTTTAAGTGCAGTTTATGTGATTTATTCACTGAGTAACAGTTGTAGTGCAATTTGCTTCATGACATAAATCAGCTTATAAAGCATGGTGCCTTATCAAAAATGACAAATCCTCTGATGATGTTTACAGACAAGAAGCAGGGGAATTCCATCAATGTAAGAAATAAATCAGTCCAGACATAAATCCTGCACCACACAACACTTTGTAAACAATAAGCATGAGCTGTCAGAGACTAAATTATTTAACCTTACCTTTGTCCTCAGCGCTGATCTTAATGCTGTTGACGCCATGCTGGAGGTTTTATGTGGACTTGATCTCACCAACTCAGGTAGGACGGTGGGCCAGCAGAAGTCAGCTTTCAGTTTTCTCCCCTCTAAGAGATGTACTACGTGTGGGCGGGCTCTCAGGAAATTCGAGGCCTGCGATAGGCTCAAATTAGCACTCCCATGAATAGCGAAAAGATGATTGGTCGCCTTGGTGTGTGTTCTGTCCAATCCCTTGCGGCTATGAAGCTTAATCCCACCTTAGCTGCGGAACTCGGCTAATCATTGGCTGAAAATAAAACCAGACGTTCTCTCTATTTATTATCAGGAAGTTATGCAACTCAGAGCTGAACTGTGACCAAAAGCTCAGCCGAAAATCACCGTTAACTGTGTCCTAGCTGAGCTTTGTTGACCTGACGTTACTTAATCTACGTAGACACAAGAAACGCTGACAAATGAGGCCATATTCGACGATTTTTTGAGCAAACACTGCAGCTTATCCTGACAATAACACACAGAAATGCACTTGTCGTTAGCTTCCCTCGCCAAGGTACTGTAGTAACTCTGTCACTGTTTGCTAAGTGTGTGTGCACATAGTTAATGTGAACCATATGAAGCCCAAATGCTGCTTAGTCATGGACCAAAGCGTGGGTAGGAGGGAGTTTAGGAGCTCGTCCTATTGGCTGATGGAGGTTGATGAGATTTTGTGAAAAACTTCTTACAATAGTTGATTCACTGTAGCTGAGTGAGAACTAGAGCCAGAGAGCTATGGCCACCCAGACCAAGGTGAACTGAGACACTGGATGAGACTATGTGCATGAAAATTGTGACAAATTTTCAACTCATTCAATATTTTCTGCTTGTTTTTTTGGCTTTCTTTTTCAGCCTGTACTTTATGGATACTTCAGAAGCTCCTGCTCCTGGAGGGTTCGCATTGGTAAGTCATGCCAGAAAGTTGTTCTGCTTAGCTGTTATTCAAAACATTCTGATGTCAACAAGATAATGGCTCACTTGTTGTGCACCAGCTTTTGCTCTTAAAGGCGTCGAGTATGACCAGGTTCCAGTCAATCTGATCAAAGATGGAGGCCAGCAGGTAAAGTACACAGATATGAAGGATCCATATCAAATCAAAAATGGCATGCTGTACATGATCACTTGCATAAGAAAGTCGTTGTATTTGAGCATCCTACACCATGCTGAATAGAGCTGCAACTATTACTAAATTAATCGCCTAGTTGTCAACTGTGAAACTAAATGGCAAAACATTTTTTGATAATCAATTAGAGTCTAAATTCTCTGATTCCAGCTTCTTAAATGTGAATATTTTCTGGTTTCCTTCGTCACAGTAAACTGAATATCTTTGGTTTGTGAACAAAAAGATATTTGTCATCCTGAGCTTTGGGAACCATTGATTGCCATATTTCACCTTTTTCTGACATTTTATTGACCAAACATAATTGACAATGACAATAATTCTTAGTTGCAGCATTAATGCTGAATTTTTAAAAAAAAAAAGTGCTGGAACCATATGCAGTGTGCGTTTAGGTTTTTCAAGCATATATGTTTTTAAGTTATGCATTAGTGTGGCAAATGTTCTCTATGTGCTTCAGCACACAGACCAGTACACATCAGTAAACCCCATGAAACAAGTGCCTGCAGTGAAAATTGATGGCATCACACTTTGTCAGTCGGTGAGTCTGAATACTCCGTCTGTGTCACCCTATTTAACACTATTTTAATTCACCAACTCGAATGCAACTGAAAAGGTTTGTTCTTTACTTACGTAGCTGGCAGTGATCCAGTACATCGATGAGACCAGACCAGGGACTCGTCTTCTTCCAGCAGAGCCAAAGACACGCGCCCAGGTTCGGATGATCAGCGACCTCATTGCCTCGGGGATACAGCCTGTGCAGGTGAGCAGAAAACAGTCCAAATGATTTCTGGAAACAGACAGTTCAAATGAGTATCTTCACTCTGGTTCAGAAAAATCACCAGGCCGGGAGCTTTACAATAATAATAATAAACTCCTGTATTTTTCAGAATTTGTCTGTGCTCCAGAAGATAGGAGCAGAGAAGGCGCAGTGGGCTCAGCACTTTATTGATCGAGGTTTTCAAGGTTGGTGAGAGCATGTCGCTTTTTCCCCCATTATCACCTAAATCATATTTGCAATGTAATTCACATGCATATTTTGTTATCCTTCAGCTCTGGAGCCAATTCTGAAGCAAACAGCTGGGAAATACTGTGTGGGCGATGAGGTAAGAAGATGACTATCACATCAAAAACGCACAACTGTGTGATATACAGCACAGACTTTTCATCCTACTCACTTTTTGCTGTTTAGATTTCCATGGCAGACATCTGTTTGGTCCCACAAGTCTACAATGCAGAGAGGTATGTGATCAGACTTTAGTTAAAAACTGCAGAAAGGCCAACCTGAACAAGACTTTTTGTACTTGATACAGCTGTGGCATGTCTTGCATTTCTTCACCTCTTTGTTCACATGAACTCCCCCCTGTATGCCCAGACGCTGAACTCTATATAGAGAAGCGTGACCGATGTGTTTTCACTCTCTACAGGTTCAAAGTAGACTTCGAGCAGTATCCAACCATCAAAAGGTTAAATCAAACCTTAATGGAGATGGAAGCTTTCAAAGTGAGCCACCCATCTTGCCAACCGGATACACCTCCCGACCTACGTGCATAAAAGGAACAGCTGCACAACTTTACACACAGTTTGTTAAATAAAATGCTTTGAAATTGATTTTTTTTCCAGTGTAGTTACTTTAAATAACAGGGAAACTTTGAATAAAAATGTTTATTAGCATTTTGATTTGAAATTTCATGTTTAATTTATGCAGTCCTGCACTTGACCCTCAAATTCATGCTGACATTTGGACAAGAGGACATAAAGTCATGTGTAAAACAGGCAGAGATTTGTTATGCAAAGCACCAAACCACTGAGCTCAGTGCTTGCAGCATATTGCATGTGTGCAAGTATGAATGATTGTTTAAAACTCATGCAATATAGTAATAAAATGAATCACAGTAAACACACAAAAATAACAACAAAATGTCAGAAAAACAAACAAGTGGAGGAAACACTCCCTCAGAGAAATGTACTTTTCTGTCCCATCAGTTCACATCATCTGCTCCTGTTTAAATGTGATCACTTGTCACCAGGAATCTCCACTGTGCACTTGACTGTGTCGTTGTAAAAGGAACCGGAGCAGTCCGACCCACCGAACACCAGCAATGTGCACCGGATATTGATGTTTTCACTGCGTTCCTGCTTCTCAGTGTCTGTTAGGACGGTGCAGCCTAAATTTAACATGCTGTGTCCGGCTCGAGCCTTCGAGCAAAGCAGTGGAGACGCCACCGAGCTCCACATATTGGTATCTGAGGGGGAAACAACGGATGCAAAAGTAGATCCGATTCAGAGTGAAGCTAGAGAAATTTTAGCCAAAGTGTCAGCCTTATGTAAAAAAAAAAATGGTCCAAGCTAGATTACAGATTGTAGCAGATATTTTTTTACCATGTATGCAGAGTTTGAACCGGCACAAATCGCATAAGAGTAAAAGAAGCAGTACTCACCAGTGTTAAAGATATGAACATCCTGCAGGGCTCCAATTGCACTACAGCCTCCACTGATTAAAATTCTGTTGTCTGAAACTGGAAGTGCTGCATGAAACCTGTCCATTTATATAAAAAAGGCATTTATCAGCATCATTATTCTTCTAAAGCCAGGCTTTACATCTTTTTAAATATGTAATATATTCTTAAATATGCAGTATTTTATGTCCAGCTTAAAAAAAACAGCAGAAGATGGTATAATTTTCTCACTATATATATTTTGTGTTAAAATAGATCAATGTTCTGTCTGACACACCATAAATATCAAAACCAGATGGCCACATCAATGACATTTATCAAGGTTGATTAGTTCTTCACTCACCCTCGAGGCAGTGGTGGCATGTTCCCACACATCACAGCTGCGTACTCCATGAATCCTGCACTCGGTAAGAAAAATGTAGCCGTCAGAGCAAACCTGGACACAACATCATCACCGAAGGCAGTCAGTGAATCCTCATCTTACCCAAATCTAAAACATGGAGATCATTCAGGTAGGCAGCAGTTTTCCGTCCACCAAATATGACCATCTTCTGAGAGAGGAGTGTAGCTGAGTGCCTGGATAATAAGCACGGTGTTTGTGAGAATTAAGATAGCACTTAGGTTATAGTGAATTTAATGAAGTGCAAACTAGACTGACCCAAACCGAGGCAGAGGCTTGTCCCCTTCTACAATAGGCTGGTACCAGAGTTCAAACTCTGGGTTGAAGATGTACAGAGCATTACTGCAGGGTTTATCCACAGAGGAATGACTCGGCTGAACACCACCAAAGACAAAAAGCTCTTTCTTGTAAAAAGCTGCAGAGTGATATGCCAGATTTGGAACATTCCCTTTTGCCTTAAAGGAAGAAAATCCACAAAACAAATCCCAAAAAGTAAGAATTTAATATACAAGTGGATGCATTTCAAATAAGGAATGGTTAGGCACAATATGTTAGTGACTTCCAACAAACACACAGTGACAAGCTTCCACTTCCAGGTCAGAGTGTTCAGGATGTACAGCTCGCTGTAGCGCTGACCCTCCCTCAGGCCACCATACACAAAGACCGCCTTAGAGTCTGGGTCGTAGGTGGCAGAGTGTCCTCGGGCACACGGTGGTACAGGACCAGAAGCACAGGAGTTCATCGGGAACCAGAAGTCACTGTCTGAAAAGAGGCCGTCATGTAAAAATGTATTTAATCTCAAATTTGTCTTCCTTTAGTGCTGCACATTTTTAATATAATTAAAACTGAAAAGCTGACATGTTTTATGGATATACATATACAGTTACTACAGACTCCACTGACCTAACTCCAGCTTCCACAGCGAGTCCTTACAGTAGTTTTGATCTGAGGTTTCTCCTCCGATCAGGATGGCCGTATCAGAATCACTCAGACACATAGTGTGGCTCCAGCGCTTTGATGGACATGCTGAAACTAATCACAATCTCTGTGAAAAACCCATTTCACGCATTCAGGTGTGACCACAGTGGCTGCAAAGTCTTTGGTTCTGACCTTCTCTGTTCTCATTCTTTATCTGCACAGTCATTTCTTCTTGGCTGTTCATCCTGGACAGCCTCCTTCTCTTGGGGGTTGAAGCCTGGTTTATGTCCTCTATGGGACTGTCCATGTCCTCTGAGCTCCACGTCAGGTGGCCTCTCTTACTGATCACTGTACGTCTGGGGGTCTTATCCTTTACAGAGAGCATGTACCACAGATTGATTAGTTACTTCAGACAATAATACACCGATCAGCAACAACATCATGACCACTGACAGGTGAAGTGAATAACATTGATCATATTGGTACTATGTGGTGTTCTGCTGGAAAACCTTGGATTTAAAACACCCGTGTTGATGAGACTTAGACACCCAAATAAACATTGTCCCAGAACAAGCACACTCCCTCATGCAAATGGAAATCCCAAATGTCACTGGCCTACCCCTGCAGGAAAATGCACCCCACCACATGGCAACAACATCAAACAATCAGGACTATCTTGAAGAACATAACAATGACCCAAGATGTAGATTTGACCTCCAAACTTCCTCGACCCCATTCTGATCAAGCATCAACAGGATGCAGTGGAACAAGTTTGATTCCCAGAGGCCCCACTGCACAAGCCAGAGTACCAAAAGATGCACTGCCAACGTCCTGGTGCCAGACCCCATAGGACACCCTGAGAGGTCCTCTTGTCCATGCCCAATGGTTCAGAGCATTTTTGACCACATAAGGGGGACCAACACAATATTAGGCAGGTGGTCATAATGTTATGCCTGATCGGTGTTTATTGTTAAGCGTGCTACTCACCGTGGGCCAAAGTGGAGGTTTCTTTCCTGCAGCGGAGCCACTGGTGTCGATTTTATTCACTTGGATCTCAGCATAGCAAACACTGTCGGCCAGTTGCGATGACTGAGAAGTTATCTGTAAGGATTACATTACGTGAACAGCTGTGACACATCAGAGCCAAAAAAAAGAAAAGAAAAAAAGTGTGGATTAACAGCGATTCCCTGTTTATCTCACCGTTTCATTGTGAGCGCTTTGCTGCAGTGTGCTGGAGAGATCGGTCTCATTGTGCTTCTCTGGAAACAGACACTTCCTTTGAAACATAGGGGTGCTGCTGAAGACACTGGCGTTATCCTGTGGCAAGTCGTTACAGAAAACAAAACACGGAAACGGCACTATATATAACACCAGCCATGAGATCCCATGAACAGTGCTCTTTCAGACTTGAAAAAAATTCAGCTATAACTAATGCTGATCATTTATAAGGGATGCAGTGCAGGTTTTAAAATGCATATGGTTGTTTTTCTTATGCTAAAGAGTCATTCCATGCCAACTCACCTAGGGCCTCCCAGCCGAGGTCATGGATTTGTATTAAATCAAATCAAATGTGATATTAAAGCCACTTAAAACTATGAAGAAATGTGTCATTTTCATAATCTTTAAAATATGTTTTCAATGGATATGAAAAATTCCCTTCAAAAAGTTTCAAAGAAATCAAAACAATCCTTCATGGGGAAAAAAAATACTGTTAAAATGTCCTAAAAAGTGGATTTTCGAGCTCCAAAGCTAATTTTAGGAAGACCTGCAGCAGTCAGTTTTTGATGTAGCACCAAATGACATTTAGATATGACAGAACTAAGTTGCTTCTACGCACAACACAAATTTGGTTGGAATTGAAGGAATATTAGTGGAGATATGAATTTTGATGATAAATTATAGCTTTTTATTATTTTAATTTCTGTAAAAAAAAAAATAAAAAAAAAATAAAAAAAAAAAATATATATATATATATATATATCTGCATAAACTAT
>OMNN01024383.1:0-22356 GCA_900302755.1 Chromis chromis
GCCTTAAAAAATATTGTACAAAAGTCAACCAAATATTTAATTTTTTTAATGCATCTGAGATTAAGTGATTTCTTCTCCTCTCTTGGCTGATTGATCTTGACACTTGGAATCAGTGTGGTTGTTATTTAAAAATTAGGAAAGCTGCTAATGAAGAGCATCTCAAGCATGAAGAATGTGTTTTAAGTTGTCCGCAACAAGCAGTAGTGTCGCAGATCAACAAGTAAATACCATTGGTAGAAAGGAAACACATGATGGTGTTTGCTTGAAGTGCTAAATATTATCAGAACTGGATAAAATTGTCATGGGAATGATCAGCTCTGCCAAAAACAACCCAAAAACAATAATTCTGACTGCACTTCCTTATGCCACCATACCATCACCATCCTCCATAACACCATCATAAAGCCAGAGATCACAGATCATGTTCCTGAATGCAGCAGTGATGAATTGTGTTTTATTATGAAGGGACTGGAGAACAGACCTGAGCCTGAAGATGAGGCGTCTGTCCAGAAAGAAGGCTCTGAGCCTGGTGAGGGAGCTGGACGCCTTCCCCAAAGTGTCAGAGAGCTACGTGGAGACGTCAGCGTCGGGAGGAACAGGTGGGACATCCCTCTGGAAAAACCATAACAACAGTAAGATGATAGAAAGGTAACCCTCTCTGCTCATGTGTCTCCTCCGCAGTGTCACTTATAGCTTTTTGTGCCATGGCACTTCTGGCCGTCTTGGAGTTCTTTGTTTATCGAGATACTTGGATGAAGTATGAATACGCAGTTGACAAGGATTTTTCCAGGCAAGTTATTATTCATTTATTTAATTGGAGCTGTTTACTTAAAGCCACAGCACAGGACAACATATCATTGTTCTATTTTTTCCTCCAGTAAACTGAGGATAAACATTGACATTACAGTGGCCATGAAATGCCAGCGTGAGTATCCCCCCTCTCTGTCTTTGTCTCAAAGTTATTAATTGAAGTGCATAATAGATGTAAACAGGCTAAAGTTAATATCATAATCAAATGCTTTGTACGTTTCTGACTGCAGATGTGGGAGCAGATATTCTGGACCTGGCAGAGACCATGATCACATCCAGTGGCCTGCAGTACGAGCCTGTGAGTGAGCATCTGGTCATGTTTAGTTTTGTGTCAAATGTTGGTTTACTCTCTGGCATTTAGAGGCGTTGCTTTTATTAAGTCTCTCCTGTTTCTGTGTTTGATCAGGTTATATTTGAACTGACTACACAACAAAGACTGTGGCAAAGGTAAGTCCTCATGAAGGACAACAGCAGGAAGCCAAAACCTCTAAAACTATCATAACTGGAGGCTGCGAAACACTGTCGGGGAGTTTTACATAATGAATGTCTGCTGTATTCAAGCCCTTACCAAATGAATTCACACAATTCTGATTAGGACTGTCAGTGCCAGTTAAATCTCTCTGAAGGTTGCAGTATAAAAGGATTCTTATTCTGGTGTCTGTGGCGACATACCAGCGATTCCTTATAAATGAACTTGCAATGATTGGTTTTCCAGAGGGGAAGAAGGGGACAACTATAGCAATGGAGACAGTGTAGGCTACAGCAACTAGGAGTGTGGTGGAATTTTTGGTTGAAGAACTAAGGAAGCGTCTTAGAAAAGTTTCTAATGCTCCAGATAAAAAAGAAACTCAACATTCAGAGGAAGGATTTAGTTTAAAACAGGCATTCGTCATAATCATGTGTCCAAAGTGTTTCCGCACTGCAGGTGTAAAGTTTTTGTAATGTGTTCTCTGTTACAAAATTAAAGCAATTGTGCACATTTGAAAAGAAAAACTGTGATAAAATCAGTTTAATTTTCCATTTTATTGAGGTTGTAACTTCCTCAGAAAGTATATTTAGAAGGCAGCCTGACAGCTGAGTCTCTAGGGTGCATACCATATGGGTGCAAATGCTGTGGAGCAGTGAGTCTCTGGCTTGTTTCCCAGCTGGCTGCATCCTCACTGCATGTCATTTCCTTGCACTATTCCCCACATTTCTATCTCTCTCTACTGCTTCTGTAAAAAAAAGGCAAAATGCCAAAAATTAATTTTTTAAAAGTATATTTAATACATTTAAATCATTGGAAAAGCAATGCTGATTTTGTGGCAATGGAAAGTTGAGACTTAAGATTTTAAAACAATGTCGAAAAACTGGAATATGTGACTCAGTCTTCTTACAAAGACAGATTTTGAAGTAGTTTCTCAGGCGTGCAGGTGTTGGCAGTCAAGTAATCTGCCATAACTACATTCCAAGTGCAGTTTCTGTACACAAGTACTGAAGCATTACGAAAGTTACGGTTTTGCAATCTGTTGTTTGTCCTCCAGGACGCTGCTGCTCATACAGGGCAGGCTGAGAGAGGAACATGCTCTACAAGAAGTCCTTTACAAAACTCTCCTCAAAGGAGCTCCTACTGCTCTGCCACCACGGTTGGTTTCATAACAATCTGCTCTTTATTAATTCTTCAAAAAGGCGCAGAATTAAGCAGCATCCTTCCTGTGCTGTTATGTTTCATGCACTATATATTACACATCCTATTAGATAGGCTGCTAATGATCAATTAAGCTGTATGTGCTCCATCATTGCGTGCAGGGAGGATGCCTCTGTGGAGCCGCTCACTGCTTGCAGGATACATGGACACGTGTACGTCAACAAGGTGGCAGGAAACCTACACATCACTGTGGGAAAGTAAGAAACTGAAAAGTCACAAAGGTGCTGACAGATACAGCTAGAGGTTGTTTATGATCCAGTTGCAGAATGTGTAAATATGTAAATGTCACTACGTAGACACTCGTCTTCTAATACTTTGTGTTTTCAGGCCTATTCATCACCCTCAGGGCCATGCACACATCGCAGCTTTTGTGAGCCATGAGAGTAAGTTAAATGTTGTTTCTCTGATTATGCTCACATTTATAATTGATTTATAAGAGGCAGTTAAAAAAAGAACATCCTTTGCTCAGCTAAACATTACTTACATCTTTGACAGGAAATACCGAAGATATTAAATTTGTGTGCTGGGTTTACAAAAGAGATTTGATATTAACGTTGACATTAAATGCTATAGGTTGGATATGTTATGCTTTGTAGCTAAAATGCTCAGCTTTGTTCTTCCAAAAGACCCACATTTGGATGTATGATTTGTAGATAATCCTCTGACATCCAGCAGAGAACATTTTTTATTTTCCGGCTCTACTTAGAGCACTTACAGTGATTCTCCACGGCCTTGATTGAACCTGAGCTCCCTCTCATCTTTGCATTACAGCGTACAACTTCTCTCATCGAATAGACCATTTATCTTTTGGGGAGGAGATTCCAGGCATCATTAATCCTCTGGACGGCACGGAGAAAATCACCTATAACAGTAAGTCATTGCAATTTAGAGGATAAAACACACGATGGAGCAGCTTCCTACTAGAGCGCATTTCAATGGAGTTTTGTACAGGATTAATGACGTGTTGGGACATTTTTTGCATTACGAGTTCAGTCTTGCTGTCCTTAACTGACTTTGTCCCACCACAGCTGAGTAGATCTTACAGGAATAGAGTTTCTTCTTTAGAAAGCAGTGTGATTTACTAGACAGAAAGTGTTTCAGCTGCAGTTTATAATATATCTTTCCTCATTAAAATGAATGTAAAACCTGACTTTTTCCACATATTATTCTTTTTTGTGTACCTCAGATAACCAGATGTTCCAGTACTTCATCACAGTGGTGCCCACCAAACTGAACACATACAAGATATCTGCAGACACACACCAATTCTCTGTAACCGAACGAGTGAGTAATCAGTACAAAGAAAAGTACTAAAAGACACAACGCAATCAAGAAGAGTATAAAGAATTTTAGGGAAATTAACCACCGTACTCTGTTTTAAAGGAGCGAGTGATAAACCACGCAGCAGGCAGTCACGGCGTTTCTGGCATCTTTGTCAAGTACGACACCAGCTCTCTGATGGTGACCGTCAGCGAGCAGCATATGCCTCTTTGGCAGTTCCTGGTGCGACTGTGTGGAATAATCGGAGGGATATTCTCCACGACAGGCAAGTCTGCTTTCACCTGCAATCATATTTATTTGTTATTTATTTTATGATACATATTCTTCCTTAAGAAACGCAACAAATGCAATGCACTGTATTTTATGGGCTTTTCAATTCAACGTAAATCAGCTGTATTGTGCCCCCTTTTCAACAAATCAGTAAAAGTCTCAAATATCCCCAGAATGTGTCTTTCATTTTTTCTGCTCAAAATACTGCAAAGATGGTTAATTTTTACTTTGGCTGTATAACCCCTGGTTTTTAGTTCCGTTCTGTTTCAGTGTCTATAGCTTTAAATGCATTTGAGCTGCTGCTGTCCACGCCCCCTTCAGGAAGAAGACTCTCTCTGTGACAGCTCTTGACAGCTTGACAGGGCAGAGTAGAATAGATGGCTGCAGGGCAGCTGACACAGATGTGAATGAGTGTGAAACTAGGATTTTCTGTTGGTTCTAACTTTCTCTCTGGGCGATCATTTTACATAGAAATATCACAGAATTTACAGCACAGTTGTCATTTTTAGCTTGTGTGTTTGATGAGTTTGTCAGGCAACGTTGCGGTTATAAGATCAGTGGAAATGACTCGGAGGTGACTGCTGGTTAACATCTAGCCTTCATGGGCTGCATTTCACTCACCATTTCCAGCCTTTCAATTATTATTTTTTAACTTTAAACGTGATAATCTTCCAAATGAACATTTTCACTGGAATTCAAACAGTTTTCATTCTGTTGTTTTCTTATAGGAATGCTTCACGGGCTTGTTGGCTTCTGTTTTGATGTTGTCTGCTGTCGCTTTAAACTCGGAGTCTATCGGCCCAGAGAGGTGAGTCTTTGCCACATTTATCCTTCTCCATTACTATGAGAACCATCTGACCACCATGAATGTGTTGCAGGATGTGCAGCTACACAACCAGATGAACAATCTGAACCATCACCAGACTCCTCTGCTGGCTGATGATGCCCCTCAGGAGTAGCTGCTCGTCAGTCAATCAGTTGGCCATCATCAAACTGCTATTCTCTCCTCCTACATGGTTTGATGGTAAAGGAGTGAACGGACAAATAATGAACAATTTCATTTAATGAAATGCTTTCTCATCCATTTCTCAGATGGCTTAATTCAGTCCATAAAATGATATATTTATTTATTGTTCAATTTATATTGCCAGAATTACTGGCCCTTGTTTTCATTTCTCAGTTTGTACATCCTCGCCTTCTTTCCTTGCGTCTTAGTGATTCCCCCATTCTCATTTTAAAGCGACATCAGTCAAATATGTCACATCTGCATCATCTTTTTGTTGCAGCCCTTTTTATAATCTCTGTCAGAATAGCTGTTCATTTCAACTTTTATTTACTTTCAAGTCACAATGTGGCCTAATGTCACAAGAATGTGCCGCTGTGATACTTTCTATTTTTTTTAAACACACACCAACCTCATGAATGCAAAAAGAAAACCTACAGTTGTGGAGTCTGCCTCCTGCTGTGTATATTCCAGCTGTGTCACGCTTTTTATATGTCATGGGTACCAGAAAGACCACCATAAAGGATACACTCCTGATCCTCACACAGCTCTTCTGTCTGGAGATGCATTTTAGGAATGGAGACATCCTTCAAGATGGCGCTCTGAGATCGGTTTTCGGCTCACAGTATGGAGAAGACGAAGACATGCAAAGTGGCGAAAAGAGAGGAGCCCTGTATGTCAGGAAATTGTGTTTTTCTACTGAAAGAGGCAAAGCTGCCTATTAAACATTGTGCTGTTCACGTAAATATTACAGCTCACATTGATGCACTTTAGGAACACGTTTTGTGAGACGTGCCCTGTGACTGCAGTCATAACTGTGTTAATCTCCTTATAGCATCTTTTTAATGTTGTATTCTCTCTGTTCGATTTGCTGTAGCAGCAAATGCTGTTGATTGTTTGGTTGTTATTCCAACTACATTAAAGTTTAAATACACCATAAATTCAAAAGGCCATTATCACTGCTGTTTCATTTCACAGCTTTAAAGTGAAGAACAACCAGATGGTTTTTAAGCAGTTGGACCATAAAATGATGCCAAGTTTGAGAACTAGCTGAAAGTCAATTGTAAAGTTCCACAATCAGAGAAAAAGTAGCTGAACTCCTGTCCTGCATGATGGTTTAAACTTTAAAGGGATACTTTAGCAGTTTAGTGTTGTCAAAGTTGGGATATGAAGCAGATTTGAAATGGCTAAACATCAGACTTTTAAACACTATATGCCAGGTGGTAACAGGCTGTTTGCTATACATTTGTACTCTGAGATACTCTTGCAGATGTTGGAAGATTCCATTTAACAACTTTGGAAAGAGCAACAAACAAAAGACAGCTGTCTGATTGGTATTCCCCGTGACAAGTAAATTGATTTGGGTATGCAAATCTGTATGAAAAACCCCAAGCTGTCAGGTAGGAGGCAAGTTTAACGGACAGCAGCACGCTTACACTTTTTCTCTTCTAGTTTATTTCAGTTTTGCCAAGCAGACTTGAAGTGTTGTCAGAGCAGGGAATACAGGTGGTCAAACATTTTGCAAATGACACCAGAAAGAATAAGATGAAATCACCGGTTCACGTGTTGCCGTTTGTTACATACAGTAACAGCAGCAGCTCCATCCTAGGGTTCATGGTACCAACAGTGCTCCGCATTTGGTCGGCAAACAGCAAAGACAGAAAAACCTCACACTGACGACACCATTAAAGTAGCCCTGTAGCTCTTAAGAGAACAACCTGACGAAACCGCTTCATCATGCAGGCTCTGTACGAATGCAGACGTTTCGGTTCATTATCCCCATCTGCGATTAAGAGGACAGTTAACATGGTTACACCAGACATGGGCTTTGCATAAACATTTATTTAGTTTTGTCCCTTTTTCTCCCATAAAGGCTCATCACTGTTATGTATTTTTATTCTGTCAAACCTTGCAACATAATACAATACTGTACACAGTTTTCTCATTTGTTTAGTAAAAATCAGACTTGCCTGTCACACTTAATACTTTTGGTAGACTCTGTGGGAAGCTCTGTGGTCCTGTGAAGACACTCAAGCAAAAAAAAAAAAAAAAAAAAAAGAAAGAAAAATCAACAGTCACAAGTTTTTGGTAGTCTATAAGAATAATGTGTAAGTTCATCTATTTACAGATGTTCCAAAACTGGGGTTGAAGATGCAATGCCAGGAGGGTCCTAGCGCTGATTTAAATCGGGACCGGATCAAATCAGTCAGTTTGTCTTGTTAAAAAAACAGAAGTCCGTTCCTCCATTCTGTAAGGTGTGGCGTCCCTCATGGCTCGGTACTTGGTCCACTGATTTTTTTTCTCGTTCGGTGGAATCATTTGCAGTTATGGCGTGAACTGTTGCTCCAATGTAGATGACAAAACTCTATATTCTATGCAGTTATAATGATTGCTCCCTGCTCTGTCCTGTTTACTAGCAGTCAAAGGCCGGACAAGAACCCCAATTAACAAAATAATTTAACAAACTGATCAATCTTAGCCTCTGCAGCAGCTTCAGATTCACGCTAAGGACGGTTTTAAAGTGCCTCTCCTACCAAACATCACAAGCCTTTAACTTTTATTTAACCACAGAAACTGAAATCTTGTATTTGAGGGACACCGACCCGACTCAAGGACTCAAAATCCTCAGACAAGTGCTTCTCGTGTTTTACCATTGCATTCAAGTCTCAGTAGTAACCATGTTTCTCTTATAACTTCCCAGCCGTGTTTGGAGAACTCATTTTCCACTGTATTTTTTTTTTTTTTTTTTTTAGAAATCTCAGACTCTCAATGACAAAAAGGAAAATAAAGAGCCTTTTGAACCATTTCTCAAGTTTCGACTCCACTTCCTATTGATGCAGCTGGTGGGCATTTATCTATATTTGAATTTAGAAACAGAATTGCATCGTTTATTCATCTAGATGGCTCAAAAAGTGTATGAGGATGCTGGAAATAGCTTCTGAGCAACTCGCAGAACATCAAGTGGCGGTCGTTTTTCAGAGAAGAATGGTGGTTGCAACTGACAGGAATGTAATGCCAAAACCTGAGAGGCCCAAAATAAGGCCGGATCCCTTAAATCTCAATCAGGTGACTCACGACTGACTTTCTCCAAGCTGTGAACTTTTATAGAAGTCAATCGCTGATACTGGACTAGTTTAACTGGACACATTCCTTGGACTTTTAAAGTTTGGCTTGACTTCATTAGCATTATATGTATCACAATCCTTCATTTGGCATTTCTAACCATTATAATTCAATATAAATTTGTAATTTTTCCCACCTATGGCTCCTATTTCACCCCTAGCTATTGGAGAAAAGGACGATCTCTTCAAAATGTCTTTCCCTAATAAATTTTGGTAGAGGGTTATCTTCTTAAAAATCTTGTTTAGGAACTGTTGAGAAACATTTTACAGTATGTACTGGGCTATACAAATAAACTTCACTCTGATGTACTCTTATTTATATATACTACACTGCCAAGGTCTACCACATATAATCGGACTAGCCTTTGACGCAAGTATAAAGATGTAAAAGTAGTAAACTTAGTTTCAGTACAAACTGCTGTACAAACAGGCAAAAAGTGGATGAGCATTCAAACAAACACGGTTTATGTTCATAGACATACTGACGTTATCATTTGTGATCATAAATATGTGACAACCTCGACAGCAGGAAAGATGGCAGATCTGTATGTTTTGGTATCTGTGGTCAGATTTTTAGCTTTAATACTGGTCTCAATGATCTGTGGATTGGCCTCGAGAGCAGATGACCACCAGTGAGTTTTGTGTGTGATCTTAAAAAGGCAGTAGATACACGTAATGCAAGACATACAGATATATCCAAATCACCTGCGTATTAAAGAGAGGAACCGGAGATCCCCACAGTAAAAAACAGAGAACCAAAATAATCTTATAGAAATTGTCCTCAACTGACGCACTGCCGTATTTCAAGTATGAAAAAAAATCATCACAAGGCAAGGCAATGTACCTAGATTCAAGAGGGTGGAAAGGAAAATGGAAGTCACACAAACGGCTTATTGTTGCATATATAATTGGCCACTTTGAGAAGAAAACAGTAGGTACAAAATGAATGACAACACCTTTTTTTTGGACAGGGTTTGGTGACTGAACAGTGCAGATACTGATGACAGATTTCCAAACTAAACAAATAATTCATGGCTAGTAGACCTCCTTTTTGCCCCTCCTTCTGAGTGCTTCACTCAACTGCAGCCCCCACCTGTAGAGAGCCCTGCTTGTCCACATTAGGAAGGATTTGGAGCGTCCTCAGTGGATGTTGGAGTCTCAGATGTTTGGTTCCTGCTGACAGCTGAAGGCGAGGGCTGCCGTCTCTGTCTTGAGGCGGTGAGGAAGACTCAGTTGGTTAAGGTGCTGGATGCGCGGAAGTAGGAGAGGAATTTGAAACAGAGGCTGACCACAAAGTACCAGATGTTTCTGGCCATCTGGGAGCGGGCGATAAACACCCTCCAGATGAAAACGACCAGCAGAGTGTTGAAGGTATAGCGGATGTTCCTCAGTCTGGGAAAGAAGGAGAAGGAATGAGGCTTCAACAACACAGAAATACTGATAAAATATTAAACAAAGGTCTTCTACATGCAAGTTGTTGTTGCTAAAGCCTGAAGATGTACATTAGATTACATACACAAGGCAGTGAACGAATATGATTCAGTTATATGAAGGATCCTTAACATAACTGTCTTATTTGTAGAGTATGTTTAATACGATAATGCTGCGCCCATTAGTGCCTTGACATCTTAGCCAGATGAAAGTTTTTTTAGATTATGAAAAAAATAACATTTTCTGATGTTTCCTCTATTAAAATGATTCAAATGGAAACTTTGACATTTTTGCATACTAGTATTCAGCTCAGGTCTTACTGAGTAAATAGTATTTTAGATGATCTATTAACCTTCTGAATGCCAAAACCATTTTTAAAGGAATGTTATCCTTTAAAAATGCCAAAATTACCCCATTTATCAGAGCCAGAAACAGTAAAAACGTTGAATGTTCAACTATCTGACGTTTATTAATGCACTCATCTGTGACGTGCCGTTCCATTGGCAAAATTATCCATAATATGAGCGTAAAATCATGATATTTCATTAAAACCCCTTTATTCTACATCTCATTAAAGAAAAAACAACAAAAACTGCAGGTTTGTGTTTCAACAGAGCAGATGGGAGACAAGTACTGAAAGGAATTCAAAATGTTAGTGGTAAAATATCTGTAGTATGTTTAGTCACCATCGTTTTCAGTATTGAGAACACCTGTGGGCATTTAGAAAAAGGTTAATTTCAGGTTCTGTCAACTTTGTAAAATAAATAACCAAACAAATGTAATATGCGTATTTCCTTTTTTTTTATGATATATGGATTTATATCTGTGTCATACTGCACAGAAGACATTTTTGAGTTCTCTCTACTCCATCTCATGCTTGTGCTGTTTCCATAGACCTACATGACTTTATATTGCAGAGAAAACACAATAAGTCACAATGTGAGAGGAGGAAAAAACACTGAGGTTCAGAGGGTTAAATCTAAAGAGGAATCTATTCAATGTTTCATTAACTGGCAATAAAAAACTACTTACATGAAATTTAAGAAAGTTAAACCAAATGTGTCTGATAGTGTTGTCAAAAGCACTGAACTTAAATTCCCTTTATTTACATAAAATTTTAGAACTGGGAGGTTCCAAAAGTCTTGTTTGACAGACTATAAACAATAACTGGCTTTGAAACACATTCTTTAATAATGTTTGTGCTGCAGTGTCTTGTTGACTTACTTCCTCAGATGCTGCCTGGCAGCAGGAATGTCAGACATGTCTTCATTCAGGACGTACTTCTTGGTGCCGATGCAGTAATTCTCAATGTACTCCGGCCAGTTCAGCTGACGCACATCGAAGTTAAATTTCTGCAAGATAAGTTGGAGAATACTGACACTAAGACAAAGAAAACCTGCTGTTAGTTTGTAATTAACTATGAATGTGAAATCCCACTCACACTCACTAGATGGAGCAACAGACTCCCTTTATAACACTGTATGCCCAGAGAGTGCTTAGCCTCCTCACTGTATCAACCAGTGGAATAGCAGAAGCAAATATTTCCTCAGTTGTGGAAGGAGAAGAGCTACATATAAAAAATACTCCCTGACAGTTACTTAAAGTCCATAAAAAGCACTTAAAGCATCAAAGTAAAACCTCATTATGCAGAGTGGCAGCTTAATACTTAATGTTTGTGATTACATACATTACCAAAGTAGCCGTTTATTGGTGTATTTTGTCAAAGCGGAGCCAATTTTAACACTTTAACTATGGAAATTTGTATTTTACAAGTTGATCATATACTTTACTTTGTATGAGGAATCTTAATCTAGAAAGTAACTATAAGTCTAAAATGTGAGGGAGTAAAAAGTGCAATATTTTGCTCAGAAATGTAGTGAATCAGAAGTATGAACTTGCACTTGAGCCACTTGTGCTTTTTGAAAGTACAGTGCTTACAGTGCAGTAAATATTTTTTTAAAGTATATTTCATAGTGAAGGTGAAAAGGTGATGAGAAGTTTTTTATTGCGATGGATCAAAACCATCTGGTAGCTGGAGGTAACGTGAGAAGGTTGCCAAACTGGCGGCATGTACATGGATAATCCTACCTTCCTGTCCTCGGGGGTGAGATGGCTCATCAGCATGCTCATGTTCTCAGAGTTCCACTCCCAGTCCTGGCTGCTGAAATACTCCAGCAGGCTGATGGCCTTATGTAGACGATTGAAGATGCGCATCATCCTGCAGAGAGATGAGAGAGAGAGGGGTGTGAGGTTACTACACAGCTGAACTTTTTCTTTAGATTGAAAGTACGACAGATGGCTGCGGGTCTTACTGTGGCTTCTGCCCAGAGAGACGCAGGAAGAGGTCGTAGATGAGGGCGGGGAACTTGTGGCTGACCAGGATCCAGTACTGGTTGATCAGGTAGTTGGAGGTGATGTTGGCGTTGGGCCTGCGGAACGCCTGGTCCAAGGGGTTCCTCTTGAAGGACGACATCACATGATGCTCTGCAAATCAAGATGGAGTTTTAGAGATACACACGCTGCCCTTACAAAGTATGTGCTGCTTCATGCAGTATGCATCCAACTTTGTCATAATAATGCGCCTTAAACTTTGACCGTTGCAGTCTGTAGCGCAAATTGAGCTGTCATCTGTCGTTGCACTCTAGCCAGCTCAAGCTTGTTTATACTCGTGCAAGACTCCAGAGGATTGTGGGTCAGAATGGTCAGAAAAGCATGCTGGCTTGCATACTGCGAAATCTGACCGGATATAGTGGAGCATCCTGGTATTTTTGGCACATTGCATTTGATATACTATGTATTGGGACATAGTAAGTGTTTTCTGGCAAACTATATACACCGATCAGGCATAACATTAACATTTTAAATTTCGTCATGCTCCATGTATGATGACAATAAAGCATTCTATTCTATTCTATAACATTATGAGCACCTGCCTAATATTGTGTTGGTCCCCCTTATGTGGTCAAAAATGCTCTGAACCATTGGGCATGGACAAGAAGACCTCTCAGGGTGTCCTATGGGGTCTGGCACCAGGACGTTGGCAGTGGATCCTTTGGGGACTCTGGGTTGTGCAGTGGGGCCTCTGTCAATCCAACTCACAATGGAGTCTAGGAAGTTTGGAGGTGAAATCAACATCTTGGGCTATTGCCATGTTCCTCAAGATGTTCCTGATTGCCATTTGCATGAGGGAGTGTGCTTGTTCTGGGACAATGTTTATTTGGGTGTCTAAGTCTCATCAACACGGATGGCAAAATCCAGGGTTTTCCAGCAGAACACCACATCGTACCAATAAGATCAATGTTATTCACTTCACCTGTCAGTGGTCATAATGTTGTGGCTGATCGGTGTAGAAGAAAGAAAGTTTTGTTTTTGATATTCTATGTATCTGTTAAAAACGTATAAGTGTGTGGTGAGGCCTCTGAAGTGTGCTTATGGTATGACAAGTGTGAAAGCGTTGCATTATGTATAATGCAGTCTATCTAAATTTAGAGTGTAGAGTTGGAACAGTGGAGCTGAGAGACCTATAGCTGCCAACCTGTTAGCCTTGCAGAGATATTTTACTAATAAGGTTATCAACTACCCTGCCTGCTTCGCACATGTTCATTTACGCTCAAAACGAACACGTCAAACTGAGCCTAGACCTGGTGTCAAACATCATCCATCAAAAGCATCATTGTCATTAGTACTCATGAGCAAATCACACAGCTCATCTGTTTTCTTTCTGACTTTGACTCAGTTTGGAAGTCAGGAGTTAGCATCTCTTTCTCTCTGTTTTGCGTTGCTGAGGAGAACAAGATATAATCCAACTAAGCTTTTCTCCGAGTACCAATTAATTGTTGATTTGCTTTATTGATTAAATCTCTTCGAGTGCTTTTTGGATTAAACATGTTTCAGTTCAATCTAATTGTATAATTAGCCTCGTTGATAAAATCATACACTTTTTAACTCTTTTTTTTATTGTAATGGACACGTAGCCACATTCAGGGTGTAGTAGGAAGAGGAAGCTGGCTAGATGGCTCTCTATAAGCAGGTAAGAACAGAATTAGTAATAATGTATTCCACATTTTGAACACATTTTGCCATCATATCAGCTGCAAAGTTGTCTTAAATGGCACTGTAATTGTGATAACTTGGTTTAAAAAGTTAGATGGAATGGTCCAGTGACAGTCAAAAGCAATTATGCACAAAAAGTATTAGTTTGTCAATTAGAGTTTATAATTTAGGACAGATATTTTAGAAATTTATTGACATACATGCTATAAATATCACAATTTTAGCGGGAGTGGTATTTTTGCTTTTCTTTTTCATTAAAACAAATATAAATATGATGGTGTGATTTTTTGCTGCTGTCCGTGCCAGACAAGCACACTCCCTTATGTCTTGAGAATATGATTTGTATGCCAGGACATCTCTAGCACTGCAATGTTTTATTTATTATTGCATGCTGTGACACATACCACATTTATAAAAAATAAAAATAAATAAAATAATGCAAGACCTGCGATTTGGATGTTGCGCTTGACCATATTGCAATTTCTATAATTCAATTCATTGTTCAGGCCTGTCATACAGTTAGCATAATCCATATGCACATTTAAAATATTGTATTGTAATTGTAACTGAACCTGAATGACTTGCAGATCTTCTATAACTTTCCTTAAACCAAAGAGCAAAGTTTTAGAAGATCAACCTAATATACAATGATCAGCCACAACATTATGACCACTGACAGGTGACGTGAATAACATTGATCATATTGGTACAATTGGTTCTGCTGGGAAAGCTTGGATTTTTGCATCTGTGGTGATGAGACTTAGACACCCAAATGAACATTGTCCCAGAACAAGCACACTCCCTCATGCAAATGGCAATCCCAAATGTCGCTGGCCTACCCCCGCAGGAAAATGCACCCCACCACATGGCAAAAACATCAAACAATCAGGAACATATTGAAGAACATGACAATGGCCCAAGATGTTGATTTGACCTCCAAACTTCCTAGACCCCATTCTGACCAAGCATCAACAGGATGCAGCGGGAAAAGTTTGATTGACAGAGGCCCCACTGCACAACCCTGAGTACCTAAATGATCCACTGCTAATGTCCTGGTGCCAGACACCATAGGACACCCTGAGAGGTCCTCTTGTCCATGCCCAATGGTTCAGAGCATTTTTGACCACATAAGGGGGACCAACACAGGTGGCCATAATGTTATGCCTGATCGGTGTGCATGGATATATACAGGAAAAAAACAACATAAAGTGTCTGTGTAAAGAGTTACTTCCATGCTCCGTGGCATTGATTCTCTGTGTCTGTCTGTGGAACTCTACTGGAGCGATGGACCAGCATTCTTCTATAAGATATTTCCTCATTTGCTGTTTTAATGATGATGTTGGGGAGCACTCTCCAACATACTGGTCCAAAATATCAAATAAGCGTTAAATCGGGTTGAGATCTGGTGACTGTGAAGGCCGTAGCATATGATTTACATCCTTTAATGCACATCAGCCATTCAATGAGCCCTCGTGTCCTACGGATGGAGGCACTGTCATTCTGGAAGAGACCACTCCCATCATGTTCCATCATGGGATAAAGGTGATCACTTAGGACAACTTTGTATTGATTTGCAGTGACCCTTCCCTCTAAGGTGACAAGTGGACCCAAACCATGCCAGCAAAATCTCCCCAGAGTGCCACTGGATCCCCTCACTATACAAGTCAAAGGTTCAAGTTTTTCCCTTCAGTTTGCCACCCGTTTTAATATCCTTTTTCATTGCCACATCACTTTCACCGTACTCTCTTGTAGAATCTGCGGTCAAATTCTCCAACTAACCAGTGTGGGGGTTTTTTGTATCTCTTTCATCTTCTGATTCAAGGAGCAGAGTGAAATTGCTAATTTCAGCAGTACAAAAGATACCTGTTTGTTAAGCAGGAATGTCAAGGCTCCACTTACTGTAAGTGAGTGGTAGCTGAAGAGCGCTCCACATGTCAAAGTGTACACAACAGAGACATCTGAACTATACAGTATGTAAAGGATACAGTTAGAGAAGAGGGGGAGAGAGAGAAAAATCAGAGGAGCACTGAGGTTTGTCTCTATTCTTTTATATGTGTGTCTCTGCAGGAGGAATGAGTGGGTTGGGGTGAAGGTGAAGAAAAAGTCTAGTAGGAGATTGGAGGTAGCTGCTCACCTGGGGATGGGGTCAGGCGCAAAGAGCAGAGACAGAGGGCAGGGAGAGGTATATGTGGGACTGCCGAGTAGGAGGATGTGTGAATGTTACAGTATCGTTTGAAATGGAGGGGGTTGCTAGGATACGAGGGATGAGATCAGATGCTCTTAGAGAGCACACACAATTTGTCGACTGGATTTGGCATCAAAAAAATTAGAGCCAATGATTACTACTTGTTTAAGAAAAAAAAACAACCGAGCGTTAGCAGTTTTGTGATCACAAGACCCGCTGCAAAATCAGCAGTTTACCACCCATAAGCATGTACAGTATATTGCGAAGCCTTGCAAATTTAATCATCCTCACACTTCACATGGTAAAAAACATCTTTCATGTGCTTAATACAACTTTTATGCCACAGCACTTGTGGATATAGGCTACAGATGTCCAATATAGCTGTGATTTCCAGGAAGAGAATGTTTGTGTTAAAGAAACAAATAGCTTTCTTTCCGAAAGAAGCCGGTCTGACACAGCAGAACACTCTGCAACGTGTCAAAAGGAGAAATCACTACACACAACCTTATCAGCTCTGTGGATGCATAATTTAAAGGGGAGATGTTCAGTAATTGGCAAGGTTTAAATATCTTGAGCTATGGTAATTGAATAGTCTCCCCACTAATGGAAATGTGTCAGACATGCTCTTACACCCAGCAGACCGCAGACAGTGACTGACGGAGCACCAAGGCAAGGGAGTGATGCATGGAAAGAAAAAGAAAGGAAATTTTGTCTTATTATTTGCTTGGCTGTAGAGAAGAAGATGTCATGATGAGAAAGAGTGGCTGGGTCATGTTGTTCTGCTGCCATCGAGCTGCTTGGAATTATTCCATCTCTTTCTTCTAATATTTATCTTATGATAAACCCACTGTTAGCTCCGGGGCTACCCGAGTCCTGTTAGTTTTTATCTCATCATAACCCTTCTGGCTCTTTAGTTAGGTCTGACTGCAGACTGAAAACCATTCTATTCTTTCCAGAGGAACTTATCTCTGCAAAAAACAAAAAAATCATTTTTAGATACTTAGCCAAGGCAGTGACCTGTCAATCCAAATCTGAGGCTGTGTTTTGGGAGCCATAGCAATCTAAATTGCAATGTCATAGAAAGCAAACCAAATCAAAAACGGCTTTGAATTAAACCCAGTTAGACTGCTGCCCTCCTTCTCTTCATCATTAAGAGAAAATAATTCATTCATTACTTTACAAATGAGCTCAAGGCTAGAGAGTGAGCTGCATATATGTCTGAGAAAAACTATTATTATCATATCTTACACAACACCTAGATAGTCTAGTCGCAGTCTGACACTGTTATGGTCCGCTATATATTAGCTTCTAGCCACCAGCTGCAATAATAATATTAAGTCAAGGATATAAAACTTTGAAGGTGGCAATGCACTTAAGAGCTTTTTCCTTGGTCTGTTAGTAATATTGTCTACAGACACACCTTCCTGTCCCAGTGTTTTCACTCTGAAAATTAAACCTGTCTTGTCAAATCTTCTGTGTGCTAAAGAAGTTATCACAAGGTCAAGTGGTCAAGTCTCCGTTGTTGCAGGAAAAATATATTAATGCTATTTGAGCAACACAGTTAAAAAAAAAAAAAAAGCCTTTCCCATTTCCACAGCGGTAACATGAGAAAAAGAGACACGTCGTAATGTGTTGTTCTGGAGGAGCTGTTAGTTCCGCCCTCCCGCAAGCCAGTAGCTTATCTTGTAATATTTACAGTGCCAGAGAGGTGTATCAGAAAGCTTAAATGCTTCATTATATAACTGAGTTTCAAATCCTACTCTTGTAGAAAATCATTTCTGACATTTTAACAATATCAAAAATGACAGCGTGAATCAGAGGTGAGCAACCTTGATCTGCTGAAATTTAAGATAGAGTCATGAGTTAAAATAGCAAAAATCTGACAATGACAGACGAACTATGAAACAACTATGAGGGAACAGATTATACCACAAAATGGGATTAGAATCTAAAGGGTGTTTGCAGATCTGCATATGTTTTTTTTTTTTTCTCTCTCTCACAGATCAAAGCTACACCGAGGCACAAAATAGGTTTTTTTGTGGGTGTGCAAAGAGCTTCTCTGCAGTCATTTTGTACAACCCCTTAGTAATTGCTCAGTCCAATACATCTTGTTCTTTATAAATCAAATTAACACATTGATCAGCCAGGAAGCTGTCTAATAACAACACAAAGTGGGCCAGTAGAATCGGTCTTTTGAAGTCTGCAGCACTTGCTTCTTTTATAATTAATGCTAATGTGCTTTTGGCCCTATAGAAGTCTTTTGTATTGGTAGATCTCATCGGTTCAGTCCAGTATAACTGCAGACTTGTATGCATAACTGTTGCAGGCCAAAGTAACCAAACTGTGCCTCTGTGTATGAAAGAATAACTAACACACACACACACAAAATACACCAGCATCGTGCAGACTTTTTGCACTTTCAAAATAAGCAAATATTCCCTTCACTTTTTTTCCCCAGATATCATACGTTTGCTAAGTATGTGCACGTGATAAAGCAAGTCTTGCTAGAGGTCTTTCTAAAGCACTTTGTCTTTGGTGAGGTGAAATGCAAAATGTCAGCAGTCTCTCCTGTCAGACAGCAGGAGCAGCTTCAGAATCAATGTCGGGAGGACGGTTCAAACTATTTCTGTTGTGATTGACTGGCATGCCAGCAGTTGAGCAACCATCAACAGCTGCAGAAATAACCCCACATGGGGTTATAGCTGTTTGTTTTATGGTTTGATTTTTTTGTGGGTCAGGATGCAGAAGGAACATTACTTAGAAAGGAATATTTAACAATCTGCCAAAAACTGAATATCTGGGGACACGTACTGTTGAAACCAGGACATATTCATCTATTTCAAAGATTCCTCTGGACACCTACTGTGTCACTGAGACTGGAGACACAGGCTATATTTCAAGTGAACTGTCGAACAGCTCCAATTGTGACAGACTGTGGCATGATTTTCGTCATTTAAGTCAATCAAATAAATGGGCATTCCCCGTTTGATCGCAAGCACAACACAGTGCAGACAGTGAGAAAGAAAATGCCCAGATCCTGCTGTAGCGAGTACATAATGGAGCTTTGCTGCATTAGCACCGCCAGATATACTGTTTCATTCACTCTTTGAACCTTCGATTGCATCACCCTGCAGGATAATAGGCCCACTGTTCCCTCTGCCGTGGTCCCCAGTGCAAGTAATGAAACCCTATATGTGCTTAAAACAAGCTAGAATTTGACTGCTGGTGCCTAAATCATTACCACCACCAACAACATAATATAGACTACAGTATATCACGGGGGATGCTCTATCGTAATATTCAGACCATTTGTCAGGTAGTGGACAAATAATTGTGCTTCACACTATTAAACTAAGAAATGGGAAAGTCATTGTAGATAGAGAGCAAGAGAGAGAGAGATGGATTTGATGGGGGTTGGGAATAACAGTCTGACACGAAAGAAATTAATCCTCAATATCCACTGCTCCCAATGCACCTCCACAATTGCAGGCTCAGGCTGTCTAGTCCATTCATGAATCACTGGGCCTAGGAGACACGCAGGAGAAAACCACCAGCTCTCATAAATAAAGCAGGAACCTACTACAGTAGTGCCAATGAGTCATCCAGGTCTGTTCTCATTCAGTTTTGGAAAGGGGAATGGCATGACAAACACCACCAACACTCACGGAAACTGGCCTGGATTGGTATTTATACTGAGCCTTAACCATCCCTAAATGCTTTGCCATCAGAAGCAGCATTAGCCACCATCACATGTTAAAACACACCGTAGCTACGAGAGGAACTCAATGAAGATCAGATAAAGAGCACACATTTAGTTTTCTGTTATTGATTCGAGGGCCGGTCATGTGGATTTTGGATTCAGGCGATCGATCGGAGATAAACGATACAAGGCGGTTATCAGGCGCGGAGCATTTTTTTATTTGAACATATATACAGTAGCTAGATTCCTGCCCAACTCACCAGAGATGCTTCACATCAAAATGTCACTAAAATGCCACCAGGGAAATGGAGCTATTTTTCCCCCCACCCTCATATGCCTGTAATGTCTGAGGGAAGAAAACACAGCTGAATTCCTTGAGTGGTTGTTCATTATCTCTGTCAAATGACATACTTATGGTGATCCACTGTATTTGAATTTTGATGGCAGTGGATCAGTTTAGATTTACAAGGACAATGTTGTTTTGTGTCATTGTGTTTGAAGCTTAGCAGAAGTGCCATGTCACATACAATCGGAGCAGCTGTTACAGTCTATAGGAGCATGAAACCCTATTGTTTTAAGCGTCTTTCTACAATAATCAAGACTGCGTGGAACAGTCAGGAGTCAGCAGGTCTACCACAAACACAAGAGAAAGATAAAAGAGACAGATTTAGGATGGCAAAGCCAATAAGACCTCATTATTCACATGTTCCCAAGACATTACAACTTTCCCTGACTTTGCAATGCTAAACTTACCGTATGTATAAATATATAAACTGCTCAGCGACACAGAGAAACCTCTCAGGGGTTTTCTGGCTCAGTTACTCTGGGAATTTTCTGTATTTGAGGGATCAATATTTGGACTTCAACTTGGTGCAGACCTTAGAAAGTAAAGGCTCATACCAGGGGCTATTTTAAAGACAATTTGGAATTGTTCCTCCAGTGTGATCAGGCAACTTTCCTGGACTTTTTCCACAGATAAGTGAACTTTTCTATGATGTTAAATATGTATTTTTCATCGCACCACATATGCATTTTAAAGTAAAGTCCATCCGCAGAAAAGAGTCGCAAACTATAGCTTGTGAATCCTCCGGCGGGCGACATTACTCACTTCAGTGAATTTTTCTCTCCGCCGTGTTTCTGTCACATAAAAAAAATAAATAAACATGAGACGTCAACTCATGTATGATGTTTTTGCCATTCGGTTTAATTATTTATTTCCCACCTGACAAGCTGTATGATCCGAACTGTAAGGAGCCGTGTCCCCCCTGCATACGCTATGTTTTATGGAAAGACCTGACAAGGATGTCCCGGATTCGGGCCTCAACTTTATTTTCACAATGCTCAGAGTTATGGCAGGCATTACTTCTTGCTGTTTTGCCAAAATCAGACAAATTAATGTGCTCAATATAGACAGTTAGGAGCCACTCTGCAGATTGGCTCCCATTAGATTGTGGTGACAATAAAATATATTCAATCTAGTGCACTTAAAGGCTGACAAACCACAAACTCATCCTTAGAAATCGCTTCCATATCCATCCATATCCAGCTTTATGAGGAAAGAAAGAACTACTAAACAGACATACACTTTGAGAAAGCCCTCTAAAGGGATAAATAAAGATAAAACACTACTTTTAAGCCAACTATTAATAAACAGCAGGTCATTTTTTTCTGTGTAAAAACACAGGTATCTTGTTTGTACCATGAACTAAAAAGCCCCTGTGTGACATATTGCTCCAATAAAGTTCTTCTTTTCCTCAGCTGGAGGTCATTGGTTTCGGCAATAACAATACAGCCCCGTGGCAGGGGAAGTAAGATCCATGCTACTGCTGCCATTGGATTCCTGTAATCTTGTGAAGTTAATTCCTTTCAGGTGGTAGAGAAAATGCCCAGCAGATGGTGATCAGTATTGACATTTAAGGTTGTTGTTGAATGTTGTGAGGGAACAAATATGGCGTACTCGGCTTTTAGGACATCTATTGATTTGTGTGACATACAACATATTCCATATCGGTCGTCTGGCTTTTTTGAAACACACGTCTCCGAGATCCAATCGAGAACATGCTTTCGTTTAATAGATCGAATCCAAAGGTCAAATAACGGAGCAAAAATCCTGGAAAATTTGAGACTCATAATTCCCAGTTGCTCTGTAGATCCCACAAGTCAGCGTTATTATTTAGAGTTATTGAAGTGTGGCCGTGTATCCGTTAGTGACAAAGGTTTGCGACAGCATAGTGCAGAAGTCGCAAGCCTTTCAATGCGCTGATGGACAGGGTCAAATACCATGATCTGTATTTATCAGCGGGGGTTGCTGCTCCTGTGCTGTAAATGTGATTTTAAAGCCTCTTTATCCTCTTTTTGAGGATTTGCAGTATAGCAGATCACATGTGAGTCTCCCTGCACTTAAGCTACACTATCAGCCGCTCAGTAGGCTATCCATAACACAACACGGCCTCTTTTCCATTTAGTTTTTTGCATTTATTTAGGCGCCACGCTCACTGGATACCGTTCAAATTCATGAAGCAATCTGCTAAGTGCCTTAACGTTACTACTTTAAGCCAATGAAAAGTATTGTGGGGGAAAAATATCAGCGCTGCATCTGTCTTTGTTGCCTAAGAAGCTCATTCGTAAATAAAAGATCAAAAAAATAAAAGATTAGATAACCACCGGTTTACAGATGACAGCATGGTGTAGTTTGTATTGGGATAAAGTAAATATCGGGCTTAAAAGTTTAAAGGATTTTTTTTTCAGGAATTCTAAAACCGCTATAGTGTTAGTGATAGTACACAGTGAAATGGAAACAGATGGAGAGCGGAG
>OMNN01024383.1:22376-36019 GCA_900302755.1 Chromis chromis
AACAGCATGTTTATTCATTTGATGTTGAAAGCATCACAAAGACTGACAGTTTGTCGATAGTATTAGGAGGAGATATACTATGTCTAGTACTTTCCTTTGTGGCTGAGGTTCATTACAGGATGCTCAGAAGACTCTTGTTTGCTAATTTATGCAAAAACTACAGCTCTGATCTTTAAAATCAAGTTCAAATCAATATCCTGCTGAAAGCGCCGTAAAATCAAATGGAGATCATATGCAGGATCGCGCTGTAAGTATACAGGCCTCTGATGGTAATTACTGAGCACTTTATGATAAAGATATACTAATGAATGTCCATTTTATTAGCCCAGGATCCAATGGGCCACCTGCTCTCTTCATTCAGTGCGGATTCATTGATGTTATAGTATGACTAGCCAAACATGAAAAGAAAACAAGATATTTGAATTGTAAAGGTTAGATTTGAATGCATTTGATGGCCCGTTGGTTTTGATGCTGATCTGGGACTCCATTTTTATTTCCATGAAGTGATGCCGGTGCAGAACTGTGCAGTTATAAATACCTGCTGATGTCAGAAGAATATGGAAATCTTATAAAATAAAGAGTTTGTTGATCAGGGCTTGCAGTTATTATTGTTGCATCTGCCGAGCTTCTAAAAGCTCCTTGGTAGTGTCATCTCATTGTAGCGATGGCTTTCTAACATGACATTATACAAGCTTACAAAAAAGCAAAAGGTAATATGTAAGTGAATCTATTTTGGCAGCATGTTCTGTAACCACCCAAACAGACTTCATAGGGAATAAAGAAAGTGGGGAAGCTGGAGGGGGAGGCAGCCAGTGAGGAATCATGGGCTGTCAGAACCGTGTCTGTCTAAGCTTCAGGAATCCAGGAAGCTAATGCTGTTTGATGTATTAACCATGATGGAGGGGGCAGTGTCTGTGTGTTCATGTGCAGTCCTGTAAGGATTTGGGTATATTGTGTCTGTGCGTGCGCGGGGGTGTGTATGCGCACGGGTTTGCCCATATTATGTGTACGTGGGTGTGTACATGCATGCGTGCGCTCATTGACAAGTGGAAGGAGGAAGGAGAATTGATGTTGTTTGATGTATTAATCATGCATATGTGGGATTGAGAGGCTCTGTGATGGGTTGCTCGGGCACTGATTCTATCTTCAATCAGCGGCTCATTTGGGTCCCTTTGTGTAAATGCTTAACATTGTTTAGTGGAAAATAAGCAGTCTGCTTATTTTTGTGTGTGTGGCATTTCAGACAGAGAGTTGGGGATAGAAAGATGTGTTCTTCCGATTTATCATCTTGTTCATACATAAAGCATATTAGAAGCATTGTTCTCCGCGAAGCAGATTTTGATAAAAATTTCTTAAGCGGGTTTTAGTGGCCAAATCGAATCAGGAAATGTGTTATTTAAACAGCAGTTTCTGCGTATGACCTGATCAATAAATTCCATAATAAAAAGGTATGACACTGATCTATACGCTATCATGATTTATCAGCTTCACGTCCACCCTTGTGATACTTCTTAGATTCCAGCCGGAGGCAGATGAATAACTGCATCCATTAAGACAGGCCATTTTCAAACTGTACAGGTAATTAGTTGTGCTTATTTTGTGCTCATTCAACCATCCATATTCAGGTGCACGTCAGTGTTCAGAAAGTTATTAGGGTGCAGAAAATTATTTGCCTTTTTTTCTAATTCACTTCGCCCACCTTTGCTATTGAAATCTTGTCCAAGAGGCACTCCTACTGTCTAAAATTTAATCCATGTTGCCTTTGGATTACAAATGTATTTCGTTTGACACTTTAATTCACTGCAGAGCTCCAGTTCTGTTGCCAGGCAACTCTGTTAAGGTGCACACAAAGGATCATTATAGATTTCTTGGGTGCAACTGTTAACTTTTTTAAACAGATATTGTACCGCTCTGTATCCTGATAAGGCTCCTGTTTGTTGTATTTTCCCCATGCTTCCAGTGTACCTCTTGCTTGCCACTCAATATAAAGCAGTCAATTTTTTATGCAACTAAATAGGCCTCCTTGCAGAAATCATTCCAGCCAGTGAATTCACCAACTCTGGGCTCCGGCTTCTCCGCAGCGCTATGAACGAAACAAGTTGAGTGCCTCTTCTTATGCATCTATCAGACATATGTTGCTAACAGGAGATGACAGCATGGCCCACAGTATTTAAATGGTTCATGGTGCTCGTACTCTGATGGCTACGATATGACATGATGAGCCATAAATATGTCAGATATGACTCAAATGAGCTCTGAAAGGATATGGCAATAGAGTATTCATTCTAGATATTTTGGCTTTGGGGCCCTGTCTAAACCCCATTGTGGAGCACTCCACCAAAATTTCATCAGTAGATTAATCAAATCTGTCATCAATATCATACCATATCTGTATCAACTGTGCCTAGTGTATTACCCCACAGTATTACCAAAGCTGCAGAGAGGCTGTGACACAAATGTGCTTATATTTTTCAGGATTTCAAAATAAGGCAATGAGGCAGTTTTGCTCAGATGTTTCAGAAGCTCACTTCTTAGCGTAAACTTCACCCAGCCTTGGTGGTATGTACTCCAGATGCATGGATATACTGTATGTAGTCCACGCATCCTCCTGTGCCTGGAAATCAACAGAGAGTCTATTTTTTTTTTTGTCTGGATGGAAGTTGTAAGTCATCTTTTGTTTGAAGCCTCCAGGAAGATAAATGTTCAGTTGCGCACTGTTGTGTTGCGGAAAGGGGAGAGCGGGGTTGCAAAAAGGAGAAGAGATTGGAGGTGGGATTTGAGAATGAGAGATGCGGCAGGATTACATGTGCATGTCTGGCAAATGGGCGATGAGACAGAGGGCAGGACTTGATACTTGTGTGCGAGTTTGTTTGCACTATGATTGAGATGCAGTAGGTGGATTACGGAGCTCTTCTCACAGAAAAAACATGCTAACTTTGAAAGGCCTCAACGCAGAGAGCCGCTCACTCAAACCGAGTAATCTCTTCATCTGATGATTTTTGATATGTTGTTTTTCTGCCTCGTTTCACTGCGCCGTGGTCCTCTCAATCCCCGGGTCTGCAGAAAGATCAATGTTGAGAACACATTCTGCCTCGGCAGTGACTGGGCGCTTGTAGCCAGAGATGAAAAAGGTCACTATGAATCTAATTAAGCATGATTTTTCAGTTCCTTGATAAGATGGCGGCGAATGAGGGCTCCCCATCCAGTTACATCGAAAGGATTACTTTGAGTGCAAGAATGAGATGCAGGCACACTTCCGAAATCGGCCAGCTCTCGGAATGTATTGCCAATCGGGACATCTCGGATGCGGGGTAACAAATCAAGACAAGCGAGACCATGATAGATGCTATTAATAGCGACACATACATGTCCATGCACATGCACGCACACGCCGGAGCACCGAACTGCACACCCTCGTGCACATATTAGAGGGAAGTTTTAAGTATGGTTGAAGGCTTTTTCATCCCTCTCCCCAATCCAATTATGTTCCAGTTCAAACAAATGGAAGTATATGCATGCTTTTCAGCCAGATGCTGCAGCAATAGAGATATTAACTCTGAAGATGGGAAGTTTGAGAGGCAATAAGGTACCCAGCAGGGAGTGGATATTGAGGATTAATTTCTCTCATGTCTGATTCTTTACTTCCCCCATCAGCATCTTCCTCTCTGTCTATCTTTCCCTTCTGGCGTTATTAACTCCTGATATGTCTTCCAGAGAGACAGTTTGGAAGATGCTTATTTTACAGAACATTATAGGAAATGAGGAATTGGCCATATCCAACAAACCTAACCGACGATCTATAATCTGCGGCGCGCATCAGGAGGAGTATCAGAAAACTTAAGGAGGTGCTCGACATAAACCTTGTTCAACTGAGCTTACCATTCCTTGCTGACATGACTACACTGTGACAAAGTGTATACTGGCCCGCAGACAGCTATTAAGGTGTGGTGACGGTGCAACTTCTACTCTGGGCTTAAAAACAGTAAATATTGATTGGCCTCAGAGAACTTGGAGCAACTGCTTGCAAGGTTAAACAAATGGAAAATGTATGGTAAGGTGCAGATATCAGTCATAAGGCAAAGCTGTGGACTGATACCCAAAAAAGACCCTAGCTTTTGGTAAAGAAAAAAAATTATTTCATACATGCCAACACTCCAAATTAGCTGGTTATGGTTTCTGCTTATTGTCAGCAAAGCGGGAAAATGGGTCCATTGACTTTGTTCCTTTGCATGTTTTTCTTTAAAAGTATTGCCTTTATATTCTGTTTGCCTTTTTATTCGGTTTTGTTTAGCACCACAGCTCTCGGAGATTGAATTGGAAACTTGCCCTTGGGACATTTATTTAGATAAAAAATGTAGCTGCAGTTGACCATTAGAGGGCCCTGAACCCATGGGCCAAACACACACAGATACTGCAATTTGAAAAGCTGCCAAAGCGTGTGCTCAGCAACATTATAGAGCATGACCAGATGTGATCTGACAAACTTTGGGGCCAGCTCCAGACAAGTTATGTAAAAATTTGTTTTCTCCTGCTTTTTGGCACAGAAAATCAGGGGACTCTGCTTTAAAGTTCAAACACAGATGCTGGCACAAGTTTGTAACATTAGATCGACAAAAGATTTTTTTTTTACCTGCAGTACAGTAACGAGGGCCTAATTAGGATAAATTTCATGTCATATCCGTGGCAGTGGCTTCTATCTCAGTCGATGAAATCAGCTCCTCTCGCTCCAGTAAAAAGCTGTGAACTCTCCACCAGTGGAGTACTGAATGTCTCTCCAGAGGAGCTTAACAAAAGAGGCAAGTGATGTTCTTGTTTCAGAGGTGCAGAGTCACACGGTGCAAATATATGCCTCCGAAAATATCCCGCTGGGGTCGGATGGTGTCAGGTTTTAAGTTGAAACCAATTTCTGTACGCATTATAATCACTGTCACTGTGTTTTTCATGTGTGATGATGTGAATCCATAGTTATGACGACGGGCAGACAATTATTCTCTCCAGCGCGTAATATAAAGAGAACTGCTGCTTTCTCTGTAGTGTTTCCATTTCAACCGCAGTTTATAAATAAGCATAAAGACAGTATTGTAGATTATACATTATATTTTGTATGTTTGTCAAAGGAAAACTATGTAGAACCACAGTTTAGCCCCCATTCTACTGTGAACAAAGACTTGCCTTTCGACTTTAAATAGCAGGTTTCTAAACATTTGTCAACTTCCCAGAGCCCTCTTTGCTTCTGACTTGCCCTGTACCCTGCTGGCCTCCTTCCAAGGTACAATGTAGCCACTCTAATTTACAACAGTTCTCTTCTGAATGCAACTGCTGTTGTGGTTGCTAGAAATTATTTAGGCTGCAAATATACTTTGGCCTCCAAGAGAGTGTTAATGTCTGGGTCAGCGTATCAACAAAAAAGAGAGTTTTTTTTGTGGAGAATGAATCTTAAAATCTGAATGAGTCAATGCAAATATAAGCCCTCAGGGAAAATAAAACAATACACTCAGTATATTGAATAATCAAATGCAAATAATGGGCAAATGAGTAAATGTATATTTGAGGTCACAATCCCACGACTCATTATTCAGGTTATCGTAGAAAAATGATTAAAATGCAACATTATTCCAATGAAACCACTTGAGATATCAAATAACAGTAACTTCTGACCCTTTAAAGTGGAAAATTGATCTTCACTTGTAGCTGAATGGCCGGAGGAATTATGTTTTCCTTTCCTTTGTGGCAGGAAAAAAGCTCCCGCAGTCACTTCCCATCTTTATGTTCCCCTGACTCTTTTCTTCTCTCCATTTAACCTATTTTGGACATTGATTCATTTCCACCGCGCCTAGTAGCACTTTGCCTGCAAAAGCCCTGTCCCTAAAAAACTGCATTCATTCCTTTAGCCCTATTAGCTCATTCATATTTGCATATTTAGTCCCCACAGTTTAAGACAATGAGAGTGTCAGTAGAAAGGCGTCACCATCTAAACCCGAAAACCAATCAAAAATTTTAATCCTGTGCCCTTCCCAATTAAGTTTCACCACTGATCCTTTCTCTGGCTTCCCCAAAGCTTATCCCTTGCCTCCAAATCTCTCCTGACACCAAAGAATATTGCATTTGTGTTTCCCCGTTCCATCATCGTATTTCATTATGTCAGAAAAATACCAATTAACCAAAATATATTGTGCATTATGAGCCAATTCTGACTATCTGCGAATATTATGTATCTATATTAACTGTAACATTGCACCCATGCAAACTCAAAGAAATCGCTTTGTTGCTGACAAAACAACTAAGTTGACTGAAGCACAAACAAAACAATAATGTGATTATTAGATAAAGAGTCAAAACGTTGTGCAGTCGCTGTACTCGGCAGGTATTTTGTCATTATATCAGTAGCTGTGGCTTGGAAACAGGAGTCAAGACACGTGTTCACATGTGCGTTTATTAAAAGATGTCATTAAAAGAGCACATGTGGTCTGTGTTGACATATAGTTCAGCAATTTGTTTGGCATAGACACGACTCTCCGCCGCACTCCTCTTCCTGTGTCAGAACAAATGACTGCACCACCAGCGCGGTCCCGGCATGGCCCAAAACCACCAAATGGGTGCAGGCAGAGTGAACCCTTTTGTTCCCGCAAGTTTCCCCAAGAAGAGTTGCACGGAGAAGAAGATTACTTTTCAGACCGTGATTTGTTTTCGACGTCGCGCGCTCAGAGCATTTTACGCTCTCATCAGACGCTAAACGAACCTAATTTAGTTCAAACCGGGTCAGCGGAGGTGGGAGGTTTATCTGTGGTAGCGGTGGCAGTGGGACAGGATCGTCGCCAGGATGATGCCCCGCAGCTGACAGCAGCGAAACGAGCAGAATCAGTTTCATACACTCACTTGAAAATGTGTTCTATAGTGAGAAGTGTTCTTGTAATGGAAAAAAAAATAAAAAAAGACATCCATAGCTCATCATGGGACAGAGGGGCTGACGGAGAGCTTTTTGTCGGAGGGTGATGCATTCACACCAGCACTCCCACATCCTGTCATATGGAATGGCAAGAACAGTCAGATTTGTCATTAGATGTGGCAGCTATATTCACACTTGGTGGGTCCTGCTGCAGTAATACTTGGTTTTACTGTGACAACATTATGGTATTTCAAGGCCAGTGCTCCCATTTAAATGGAATTCTCCGTGTAGGGTACAAAAAAATACTCCAGCACAGACAGTGAAGAATGCAAATCCAGTCTTGCCTATCAAGACCATTAAGGTCTATGTGATTGTTTTTTAATGCATTCACTCCAGCCTTCTTTTTTTTTTCACTCTCCATTTACAGTACGCGAACAAAGGGACTTCTGGTCTTTATCCACCCCTCACCCTCCACCCCTCCCCTGTCTGATCACTTCATCCTCCACCCAAACCCATGCTGACTCCACTGCACTCTTTCCCCCTCCCCGCCTCACGCTTATGTTCTTCCCTCCCCCTCTCCAGTGTGTCCCCTAGTTTTCTGGTAGCTGTGTCTCTTTGATAATCCAAGACTCTTTGAAGACTCCAATTCCACGCTGCTTGCCTCGGAGCTATTGCACCTACAAAAACAACTGTGTGTGTGTGTGTGGGTGTGTGTGTGTGTGTCGAGAGGGAGAAAGAGGGAGAAAGAGAGGGAGAGAGAGCAGTGGATGGGATGAGAATGGAGGACATAATGGTGGAATGGAAAATAAAAACAGTTCCATATGCATTTCCTTTTGCAACTGCTCCAGTCTTTATGGTTTTATGCTTGCTGCATACACTGAGAGGTGCACTTCTTCATTGTCATATTTGTTGGTGCAGCTCATTTTTTCTGTGCCTTCAGAGGCAGCAGCTCATTGATTCCTGCATACACGCCCAAAATGCCAGAGCCAGGATGTACTCACAAACCCTGTAACTAAATGGAAATTCTTGGTCCCACACTGGGGGAAACTCTCTCAGGCTATCAAAGATGCACATTTTGTAACTAATACTGCACTTTAAATAACAGAAGACGTATATACTGTAGGTTTACAATGCTCCGATGCACCAGTTTGAACACAAAAATTCAAAGTTAGATCTCAACATGATTTTCTCTGATTCTGTCGCATGCTGCAGAGAGGTAATTAGAGAAAATGAGTTGGCTATACTTAAAATGCCACAGTGATCAAAATTAATTATTGCTAAAACATTTTTCTCCTGTCCACTTCCCCTCCTCTTTGTATCCCCTGTCTCCTCCTCTTGCCTTCCGTTAAGTGTTGCTGCTCTCTGTGATACCGTCTCCTATTCCCTCCATTGTTTCAGTCTCAATCTTTAGTCCCTCTTCTTCCATCTTAGTCTCCAGCCCTCCCTTTTTGTCTCTGTCATTCTGCCGCTCTTTGGCAGAGGAGCTTGCCATTGGGATTTAGAAGAAATTGAATTGAATTATGAAGGAATTTCTCTGCAGCACGATTGGCATCATTTCCTCCACACAATAGAACATCATTCTCATATCTCTCAGTGTGAGGGAATGAAAATAGGCCGTGCACCATTCTTTCTCTCATCCTTTTAAATTGAATTTTTCATATCACAGGGGCACTGAGACATCAGCCGTTTCCTTTAACATGGGCAGAAAACCCATTTCATAATATCAGAGAGACACATAACTGTGATTCAATAGGAAAAAGTCGGGCTTCCAGCACCAGTACACACACGATATACCTTGACTCAGGATTGATAAACAGGGCCACATTGGTTCCCTGCAGCTTGAAAACTTGAGGGGTAGTCCAGGAGAGTACACTACTGCTGTTTGGCTTCACAACTGGTTAAAAGCCCTCCATTGTAAACTAAATGAAACGCAGCTCCCGCTCATAACCCTATGCGTTCCCTTGTCTCCACCTGTCTCTGTGTGAAACATATAGCCTACATTCTTCTGCCTCCTGAAACCTCCCATTCTACCAGTTTGCTGTTATTAGAAGAAAAGATACTGCTCCCTGACTGTCTTTGCAGAAGCCGTATTTTCCACCCGCAAATTGCATCCGAGAGGCTACAACGTGGCAATGATTGCGTTTAGTTCATTATTCCCCGTTCATGTGTCATCTTTAAAGTTATGAAACTCCGGCTCTCGCGGTGCCTTTTCTCCTCCAAAGTGAAATTCTCAGTATTCAGCATGTTTTGGTGGCCAAGGTGACGCAGCTCGAACAACACTTCTGTGTAATAAAAAATTTAAATAGAAACATTTGGCAACAAACTAACTGTGACAAATACATTGTTACCCATTGGGCATGGAAAGGAGCAAGAGATTTTACTTAACATACCATGTTGGGTCGCTTGTTCTGTTGTTGATTATTGTAGCTTTTGGGGAAAAGAAATAATATTCCCACCGCATCTCAATGGAATATAAAGTGCCGAATTTTGATTATTTTTCTTGCATATCTATTTTTACTACTCTATACCCACTTAGCGTGCTGTTGTTCATCATCGGAAATAAATAGGTGACTAGATTGATTAAGGATTATTTTATGAATAATTCCTAAAAAATGATGCAGTATTTGACTGTGATCCAGATATGTTTCAGCAGGCAGAGAGGCATAAATGAAGATGCAATCAGAGCAGCATAAATAGGGTGTCAACCATGTTGGCTTAAACTTCAGAGGTTGATGCTTCTAAGATTAGATGCTTCCTCAAGCTTTAAATATAAGGTTAGATAATAAAGAATGTATGGTTATTAAAATTCATAACGATTGGAGGGTACTTGTGTAGAAGTATTACACTACTATAGTAATAATAGTAGTAGTAATAGCATTAATTATAATTAATACAATCTTTTGTGTTCGTTTTTATTATTATGTTAATTGTCACTTATGCACCACTGCCTTGACACTATTATCCACTAAGCCTCCGCTTTCTAAGCAGTAGATTACAATGCTTTTAACATCCGCACAATGCCGTCACCATCTAGATCACCAAATGTTCGCTCATGGATCAATCAAAACACAAATGCTCTCTTGGAAGCACAAGACAGAGGAACAAAAAAAAACGAACTCACCTGCAACTCTGCTGGGAGTCTGCTCGAAAAGTGGCAGAGAAGATGGAAGAGCTCTCCCATCTGCATAAGTACCAGCAGCCCTGTGCACTGGCAATCAGTGAGGCTTGGCTGGATGACAGGGCACCTGACGGCAGAGTGGTGTCAGGTAGCTCCGGGGCATTCACAATGGACCGGGAGACTCGGTGCAATGTGAGAGCACAACAGTGGTGGGGTCTGCTGTCCCATCAGGGATCAGTAGTGCAAATCAGCAGTGGCAATAGAGATGCTCCACAGTCTCCAAAATGCTGTCCTTGTTGCTTAGGCACAGCTATTTGCCCCAGGAATCTCTTTTTATTCCTTCATTCCAGCTGCGGGCAAACACATTACTTTTTTTTATTTCAAATCCAATCCTTAGGACAGGCTGTCCAGGTTGTGATTTGCAAGTGATTAAATATAACCATTAATGGTAACCCATCGGCATCAGTTGCTGTGGAAACGACATAGGCGTGAGTACATTCACAAACTGGTGGTGCATTTTTCCAATACAGAGACAAAGCAGCAAGCCACAGGCTGGGTGAATAATGGAGATGTATCCTCTCACTCTTCACACCATAGCAATATCTAGTCTCAATGCAGAAGTCCTCCATCACAGCAGACAACATTAGAGACAGAGGTGGTTGATGTATGTTTTTTTTGCGGCAGTCGCAAGCAGCTAGTAGGGCTAACAGCTCCCTGGATGTGACGTCAGCGTTATGTGTCAAACAGAAATTGATATGAAGGATAGTTTGAAAGCCCTTTTTTTTTTATTATCAAATCTCGACCCCCTCCAGAATTTGGTTTAACTCTTATTTGATGAATGAAATATTTATTCTGCACAATGTGCCAAAAATGTAATATGGGCTGCCAGCCTCGACATCACCTAAAATGCACTCCTTCATTTCACTCTTTATCAGTTCAACCATAGGCAGCTCTCCTTTCAAGCTAAGTTATGTCTGATTGCTGATATATTCCATCTGATAAAGTCACCAATTTATCAATTAAAAGCAATCCGATCCTTACAAGTCAACCTACCAGATGCATACTGTACCATGTGTGTGTTTGCATGTATTATATGTTGGCTCCGGCAAATCAATGGAAGGATGAGACAGAAGGAAGGTGCAGCGCTCATGAACTCAAATGTCTTTTCATATAGACATTTTTATGTTACATCAATAGTTCTGTTAATTAACAGTGAGTGCCCTGAGCTTACATAACCACCTCAAACTCAAGCACATCAAAGGGCTTTCAGCATACCTTTTCTGCTCGCTGTTTGTTTTCACTGATAAGACCTTTTAATTTGGCATTTTGTCCTCTTAAAATTTCGAGGAATAAGCTCCCTTTTAGTTGAATGGCTACATGTAGACACAAAAAAATAGCAGAATTACCGCTTTGCCTTCTTTGTATCAAGTTTATTTCCCATAACTTATCAAAACCTTTGAAATGTTAAATACATAATAATCACCTCTAGGCACTCCCATGATCTTGATGGTTTCCTCCATACTTTTCTGATATTACGTTTGTACCATTTTGCCAGTATATTGGTAGTGCAAAGAATGCTGGTTCACTTATACATATTGCCTGAAGTCCAAACATCAAAAAGTGCCTCTGCTAAAGGGTGCAAAATCATAAATAACACATTGGCCAGGGGTCCCTATGCTGTCTTTCCTGAATCTGACTGCGACTCCATGGGTGGCTGCACCATGCGTCATCAATCCACACACGTCATGCACCAGTCAGGTGGCTGCAACTAACCAGCAACCAGCCACTACTGCAGACAGGAGAGACTAGAAGACTGAAAAAGAATAATGTTAGACAGCAAAGCTATTGCATTGTGTTCAAAATGAAGAAAATAGTGTTTGTTTGTATACTAGAACTGCATATTTATATATAAAATCTGACCTATTGTCATTATGATTCCTGCCCTTTCCTTTATTTTTCTCCCCCCCTGTCCTGTCCCAGTCATGAGATGAATAGTGAAATGGACTCCCATCCTGTGTGAATCCCACAGGAATCCTGTTACCAGGAGGATTCCAGAAAAAAATAAGTCAACCTTTTGTGAGATGGCAGGCAGGAAATATAGGAACAGGTTGTCATTCTGTGAGCTGTTTTTCAAGTGCATTAGGTTCAAAGCATCCTGGCTATAAGCTGATGGGGTGGTCGGGGTGCAGATAAGTGCAATATCTACAGCCTTGAATAGCTTGAGGTAAACAGGTGGACATACACGAGCAGCTGTTCTTTTTTTTCTGTTTTCATTAATGTGATGCAGTGGAGGACTGCTGGTTTGCCACAGTATAAAGAGGAATTGTGTGCGACAAAATAGCATCACTGTTAATTTTACACTTGACTATGGTAGTGTCATGCAAACAGTAATAACAGGGAGAAATAACAGCATCATTATTTAATTGGCAACGTCCGTCTCTATCAGTGTTGAATATCAATATTCATCTGTAAAAGCAAATTACGGATAATATTTTTGGCATTCTGGCAGAAAGAAAAGGGGGTCTTTATGTAGAGAGAGGATGATTGCCCTTTATTGCTACTTTCAAATGTGTCTTGGTCCTCTCGCAAAGACAGAATCCTGCTGTATCTTTCCATCTGCTTTTGGGATTGCATTATTATAAACGAGGCCATTTTAGCCCACTCTAAATGGGGTCATGAATTCAGATGTCATCATAAATGTCCCCTCTTTCATTCTCAGCCCCATAGCTTCTTACTCCTACAACAATGCCCAAACAATTCCTCTCTCCCGCCTCCAGTCTCCCAGAATCTTATCCTTCTGCTTGTCCCCTCCAGCCAAAGTGCTGCCCGTGTCTGCCTGACCAGCTCCCCATTCCTGCTCAGCCTCCCATCCCTTCCATCCTTCCGTCTTGCCACATCCCTGCAGCCCCCAAGGCCTGGCAAAGGATTTGTGCTCCGACTAAAAGGATAATCTATTTCCCATCTCCACAGCCTTAGCTAGTTATCATACTCAGGAAACATGCTGACTCTCTGGAGTGATGCCTTGAGGAGAAGTTTAAGCAAGAATCCATATTTGAACAACTAAATGCCCCCCTCACATTTAAAATAGTTGTGGAGCCTAAGAGATGGCCGATCATATTTAAAGAATGCACCATTGGTATATACACCGATCAGCCACAACATTACGACCACTGACAGGTGAAGTGAATAACATTAATCATAGTGGTACTATGTGGTGTTCTGCTGGAAAACCTTAGATTTTGCCATCTGTGTTGATGAGACTTAGACACCCAAATAAACATTGTCCCACAACAAGCACACTCCCTCATGCAAATGTCACTGGCCTACCCCCACAGGAAAATGCACCCCACCACATGGAAAAACATCAAACAATCAGGAACATCTTGAGGAACATCACCCAAGATGTTGATTTGACCTCCAAACTTCCTAGACCCCATTCTGATCAAGCATCAACAGGATGCAGTGGAACAAGTTGGATTGACAGAGAAACCATTGCACAAGCCAGAGTACCCAAAGGATCCACTGCCAACGTCCTGGTGCCAGACCCCATAGGACACCCTGAGAGGTCCTCTTGTCCATGCCCAATGGTTCAGAGCATTTTTGACCACATAAGGGGGACCAACACAATATTAGGCAGGT
>OMNN01024384.1:0-14527 GCA_900302755.1 Chromis chromis
TTTGTTTTTTGGGGGTTCAGAAAAATAAAAGAAATGCACAACAGAAAAACTTTAACGTTAATCTTGAAAAATGTAAAACTTCAAGAGTGCCCTTATTCTTACTGTAGCCATTTAGGCACTAAAATGCTGGCATATTGTCAATAAGAGAAAAAAACCCAATAAATACCATGCGGCGCTGTTTACTCTCAAGTATAATATGAATTATATTAAAAATATCAATTGTAACGTACTGGCAATTAACTAAAATTAATCAATTAAATCAGAAGTGCAATTTCGGCCTTAAAAATATCCAAAGTAACTGTCTTTATGTCAACAATGAGGACGTAGCCATCTTGTCTGAATAAATTGTTTACTGGAATCTTCACTGGGCAAAACGGAACGGGGGCGTGATGTTTATATCAACTGTAAGCTCCATGTAGTGTCTGGTCCATAGATCTGTTAAGTGTGAGCAGAGAAGTTGCATGTTCAGGCCTTGCTGGAAGGCAAATTTAACAGAAGTATCATACCAACCAAGTGGCATTGTACGTGTATGTGTACATGTACGTGTATGGCATAATAAAGTTGTTTTTTCTTCTACAGCTATGGTTTGCTACAATTTTTATATTTATTTAACTTGTTTACTGAAGAAAAATGTAAACATTTTGCTGGTTTTAGCTTCTAAAATGTGTGGATGTAATTTTTTTCTATCATTGTGAGCTGAATCTTTTGGTTTGCGTCATAAATTGCTAAAAAAAAAAAAAAAAAAAGCACATAAAGATTTTGCAATGGCCCCTCAAAACATGTAAGAAGCATTTTTTCCACCATTAATTAATACATAACAAACTGAATAACTGACAATTAAAATATACATAAACCTCAGTAGCAACCCTTGATAGAATCCTCATCTAGTCACAAAGCCAATCATTCAACACATAGTAACACAATCAGTTCCTGGTGTGAGACGAGTCAGTTTCTACCTGCGTTTCAACTAGGTAGCTCCTAAGCCATGCAAATGATCTAATTAGACTTCATATGTGCTAACTGTATTGAAAAAGCAATCCATCCGAGTTAATTTGACCCACCATTAGAGTGGAAACCCGCTGCTAACTAAACCTTCCCCAGAAGATGTGAGTTTGCACATCCTCTCTCTCATAATGATGTCTGCTGGAGTCTCCCGCACACGATGAGAAAAATGAAAATGACAACGACGTGTCTGTTATAAAGACGTCTCCGGCTGACTGAGGTCAGAGATTGTGGCTTTTCCCTGAGGGGGAAGACTTTTTTTTTTTTTTTGTCAGGGAGTGAGATCATGTCACTTTAAATCTACCCTGATTCAACACGCAGATTGAAAATGGCAGTTCACACGAAAATGACAAAGCAGCCCTTTCCAATAATATAATTGTAATTACAGATTTGATTAAAGAACCGTAATTATGACATCGCACAGCATGAAGCTCTGAGGTCTTACTGAAATTCACCTCACAAATATACTGACCTCCAACTAGAATTTCAACAGTTTTTTACTGAAATTTTTGAACAGAGACAAAAATTCATATTCCCAATCTGTCTGGCCTTGAGACTGGATGTGTGCCAGGATCTCATGCTTGTGGCTTAGCAACAGTTGAGTTTATTTTTGTTCGGCCACGAGCGAATCAAAAACGCTTTAGCTCTTTAGCTACTAAGTGTTAGTGATGCCACATTAAAGAGATTAATTGTTTGGCGGCACATGAGCCTATAAGACAGTCTGATGCTTGTATTCATTGAGGTGACAGTAAGAAATGCTGAGGTAAATTTGAGTGCAGTGCTGCTTGGCTGTGTATGAAATATCCAGCATCCAAAAATGAAATGCACTTTGAGGCTTGACACTGAAAGTAGCACACAGCAGGTCAGAATATAAATGAATATATTAAGTATAATGAATATCAATCTCTTTTTCCTTGCGTAAAATATTTGTGTGGAAAGTAGCCACAGACAATCAATTTTTTTGAGAATGCACATATTTAGTGTGCCTCATTCTGATCTCTTTAAATCTTGTTTTGGATTTCCTCCATTACTTCAGGTTTTCATTGTTTTTGCAGTAAAAGTGTACTAAATGTGTTCAGCACATAACTGTTGGGTGTAATCAGAGGTGCAACAAACTTGTGTTTCTCTTTGAAGAAAAGTTACACTTTAAAGGAAAACTCTATATGTCAGTTAGGATAATATATATCAGTCTCTTAATATCTGTCTTGAACAGTACTTTAACAGTAGGTCAAGAAAAATAAACTGCCAGTCAGAATGATTGTAAACAAGATCATATTTTTCCAGAGCAGCTAACACTCTGACATATACATATAAATAAATGTGAGTGTGTATTTAATGTTCCTCATAAACTCATAACCTATCCCCATTCCCACCCCAACCGGTTGAGGCAGACGGCCGCCTTCCCTGAGCCTGGTTCTGTTGGAGGTTTTTTTCCCCCTCCCTGTCCTAGGGTTTGTATTTGGTTCCTTCCCACCGTCGCTGACTGCTTGCTCATAGGGAATCGAAATGCAACTTTGGATTGTTGGGTTTTCTGTTCTCTGTTTATAATTCGTAAGGTCTGTACCTTCCTATGTTAAACGCTGTGAGATGACATATGTTGTGAATTTGCGCTATATAAATAAAATTAAACAACCAAAAGACAACTTAAGTACACAAAACAGCAGGTCAAAGTTTTGGACTGCAGCTGTGGTGAATGTTTATGCTGGACAGTTTGGGTTGTAATGTCAACGTTTGCTTGACTTTTACCGTCCAAATAAGTTTGACTTGTTCCAAACCTGTGCGACCAACTGGACATGTTACATTTCTTTGTTTAAGGGATGTTTTCTGAGATTTAGGTACTTTTGATAGTGTGGTGTTATTGAACTAATAGACAATGGCTGTAGCTACAACTGTAGTTCTCCTTTAAAGAGTCACAGATGTTACAGGGCATTTTCTTAGATCTGGAAGTTATTGTAGAAGTTGTCAGCACACTGCATCCAGTCTGCTTGGTGAAATGTAAAGCACCTGTGGGCATGCTTTCTTCCGAAAATGTAGGCAGTTTTGCTCTCAAAAGACGACTGAGGCTTATGGAAAAAGTTTAGGGAAGGTAAATGAAAAACAGACCCATCTCTAGGGGCTATAGAGTGCCGAATGTGTGTGTGTCTGTGTTTGGGTGTGTGGGAGGCTGACAGTACCATTTCTATTGTATTTTCCAAGTAAAATGAGATGGATGCTTGCAATTAATTCTGCAGTGACCATTAGCTGAGGAGCCGAGCTGAGCAGAATCATCAGCGGGAGGTGGGCACAGACGAAAGCAACGCACTGTGTATGTTTATGTGTGTGTGTTTGCGCTTCTGCATGTGTGTGATGCTTTAAACACAGTTTGCTCTGGGATCCTTTGAGGCCCACTGAGTCTTTACAAGAGGCGACTATATGCTGACTAGAGTGAATGAAACCCGACAGGGCCATTCAACATCTGTTCCAGCTTCTGCCTGTTTTCGTGTATTTTTAGGCGCATGCTAACATAAAGTAAGTATATCATTATGGTCGATAGACTCATTTAGGACACAAAAGATGAAACTATGAGATCTTGTTTGACATTTAGGGCAGGCAAATGTGGAGGCAGAAGCAAACAGGCTGTCAACTCTAAAAATTAAAAAAAAAAAAAAAGGTCCTGGGGGCATTTTTCCTCAGGAAGACATTTCCACATGAACATGCATAAAATATAAAACTAATCTCCTGTTAAGTCAGATTATTCATCATCATTTACTCAGCTAGGGCTGCTATATTAGCAGGGCGACAAAACAAAAATATGTGCAGATCTGCTGTTATGTCTTCATTAGGGCTACTTTGTATTCTTAAATGGGATTGTACATCAGTCTACTGTGAGGCAGCTTATTGGTTACTCCTTTAGGGTTTGTTTTGTTGCTTGGTAAGAATTAAACCATTATTTTGAATATATTTCCAGAAGCTGCTACTTGGGATCGACTGATATGGGTTTTCCAGGGCCGATACCGATGTCGATTATTGGTAATCAAGAACAGCCGATGGGCGATATTTGGAACCGATATAAATTAGATGTAATGTTTTAACAGTATGTGATAGCAGAGAAGCTGTCACTCATACCTAGGCTTCTTCATTGATAAGGGTGACTATAACTGAATATGTAAAATAGAAATAGGAGTGATTAAATTAGGACACTCTCCTGTGTTTATGTGGGATCGACTGAGATTGATCAGTTTGTCTCATGCAGTTTTGTCTGCAGTTCTTCTGTTTTCTTAATCTTTCACTGTTCTATCACATTTATTGTCCACTAAGGTCCAGATCTTAAAGCATGATTAATTACTGTTTTCCAGACTCTGTTTCAGCTTAATTTGTGGCTGCCTTAGCCACTGTGAGAGGAGCTAATTTCCTTGTTTGTTACAACGACTTGTGTTTCTTGTTCAGTTTTTGCAGTCTCTGCTTGAGAGACATTTCTGAGACCACAGAGTGACTAGAGACAGAGAGAGGAGGATGCATCAGACCTTAAGTAGTGCATTTAATTTGTCAATAATCGGTCAATTAAAAAAAACAACAATGATACTGATAATCGGAAAGATGCCAAATATCGGCCAGGTGGATAATCGGTCTCTCCCTGGCTGCTACCGTTCCATTATGTTTTGTTCCCCCATTCTGTACATTTAGCTGAATGACTTTGTAATGTATGCAGAAGTAAGCAGTAGTTTTTGCAGATGGATCTTGAATCAAGTAGGGAGACGGTGGAGCAAAGCAGGGATCACAGTTACAAGTGGCTACTTCAAGGTATTCTTCAAGAGGTGCCACAGAAAGAAGAAATAGCATATTCTACAGAAATACAGTGTCCATAGACTCTAATTGGAAATGATACTAGACTTGCGTTGTGCACAGCTCTGGTTGGCATGAGGATCCCAATTATTTTTCGCAATCTACATTATTGCTGGACGACAACAACAGGGTCTTAATCACTGATGTAAATAACAGCTTCATATTCGATTGTGACCTGTAGCTCAATGTCGCATCATGTTTGCGTGACCTTTCGTGTTGATTGGCAACAATATTGATGCATCCTTGAAACTCACGGAAGGGCAGCGGATTATCAACTAATTGCTTGCATTCATGGTCCAGCCTGTTATGATGCATGAGCTTTATGTGTTACCATGATGCATCAACAGGCATCGAGCAAAAAGCAGAAGTAGCTGGATTTATTTATTTATTTATTTATATATTTTGTCACAAAACCGTGGCTGTGGATTTTTTATGCAATTTATGTGTTCAATAATGTAGCCCTTAATGTGGTGTTTTATCAGCCATCAGACAAAAAAGCACCGAAAAGACAAGCATTGAACTTGAAATGGTGAATTTATAAGTGATAGTGAATTAATACGCCAGAATGGGAGCTTTTCATTCCGCACTGTCGACTCATCTGTGTTTTGTCTTCCTTCCAGCAGCTGGACGGGATTTTGATGTGTGTGTTTTTTCACCCCGCGTGGTTCTGAAACTAGTGCCTGCAACAACAGCCCTATCATACACACACACTGGGGTCTGTTGGCCTGGAGGGTGGAGCGAGGGGGCTGCTGGCGGACTGACTTATTTTAGCAGGGAAGTTGACACACGAGTGAACTCGCAATGCTAACAGAGCTACAGGAGCTAACAGAGCAGAAAAAGCCCAAGCTAAAACAAACAACGGGCTCGTGTTGGGCACAGGCAGACTGAGCTGACAGTGGAGGAGTTGGCACGGTAACAAAAAGCACCATCCATATTAGTGCTAAAGCCTTTCTTCTGAGGTTTGTCGTAATTTGTTATTTTTTCCTGTGGCCCACCATTCTAGCGGTCATATCTCATCAGGACACATGACAGGATGGATGTTGCATTGAAACCCCTTTTTGAGATTAAAGTTCAGAAATAGTGAAAAATGGCTGTTGCTATTTTTTTCTAAATTGGGTTTTGGACACTTGCTCGGCCAAAACAAGCAGTTATTCACAGCAGACAGAGAAAAACAGCATATTCTTAGACGAAGAAGCAGTCAAAAAACGACTTGGGCAATTTATTGATGATCCACTGTGGAAATGCATACAACTTCTGGGTTTCAAAAAGATATGCTCTCATTGATTTTACAATTTAGTAAAATCAATGAGACAATTTAGTTATGTTTGCATTTTGTCTTATTTGGACTACGGTTTACGCCCCCCTTTGCGTCTCTCTGTTGTCAGTTTATAGTTCACAGTGTGCCCTTTAGTCTGACATGTTTAATTGGTCCGCCTAAATACATTTGCAGATTTGTTGAGTGTTTGTAAAAGGAATGCTCGGATAAAAATGTGCCCAGAAAAAGTCATTGCCTTTTGATAAATGATGACCTTTGGCTGATATCTAGCACTCCTACATTTTTGCACAATGGCCACTTGGGACTAGTCCATTTTTAGAGGTTATCTTGGGTGACTCTGGGCGATTCATCTACCCATGTGTGCTGAACTCATTTGCTCAGTGCTAACATTAATAATTTATGGTGAGTGTGAACTAAGGGGAGTCTCAGCTTTCTGGTTTGTAAGCATCCTCTTCAGTTTCCTCCTTCCAGCCTTTTAGTTCGGTTGCATTTCTCCTTGCACACTGCTTTAGATGAATTTCACATCGCTCTCTGTCACATCCGTACTCTCTTTGTCTGTCGTTTCCAATCTCGCTCTGTTGCTCCCGCTCTTTCATCTACTCGCTTGTTGTTCACTCTGCCTCGCCGTATTGGAAATACTGTGCTGTTGTGCTACTGTACTTTGCCTGTCAGGAGAGAGTTTCTTTCACGTCTGCCCGACTGCCATCTTCCTGCCATCTTCCTGCCATCTTTCTGCCCGGGGAAGCAGATGGATCTGTTGGCAAACGGCGCTCATGTTTGGGTATTCGGTTAACAGTTCAGGTTAGAGGTGATGCTGATTAAATGTCCAGTTACGACAGTGATGCAAACTGTGATTTTTTTGCAGTGTCGGTCAAAAATGCACAACACAGCGGGTTAGATTGTAGAACAGATAAGCACGCTGCTGGGAAAGGTTAGGTTTTTGTGTTCCGGCGAGCTCGGGCATGGTGAGACTAAACACACACAAATAGTCATTTAATTGCTCGCAGCAATTTAGTCACAGAGTGAGATGATGTGATAGTTTTGGTGGAGTTTGTTGACACTGCCTATCTAATACAGGGGCACAAAGGGCTATGCAATTCCTGCGCACATTAGTTCACATCCACAGGATCAAAAATAAGCAGCCTCACTAAATGCACAGCTTAAGTATTGCACATGAAGTCATCAAGTTTAATTAGCTGTGGAAGCCAAAATCATGAACGCAATTATGAGTCATTGTGGAGCCTCAGTTCAAAGGCATTTTAGACCTTTGGACTTGACATGTGCATGTGTGTGCGTGTGAGGTCTGTCTGCAGATTTTGCTTGAGTGGCTCTTAAATATTGTTTTCAGGAGGAAATCAAAGCAGACCAGCTACAGTTGGTCCACCTTTGTTCATGCCGTGGCTGTAAATGTTATTGATATTGTACTTGGAACAGGAGACAACAGCACCGACAGGGCAAAATAAACTGATCTTGTTAAATAAAATCTTTAACCTGACTTGTCATTGGGCTCCTGAATGAACTGCCTTGTTGGACATGATCATTTACAGTGTATAACAAACCAAAAATGATACTTTTGCTGAATAAACTGTACACGTGCATTATACTAGAGAATAGAAGCGACTAAAGAAAACCACCGACATGTGTTCATTGCTATTAAATTGTGCCTGTTGCTCCTGGCAACATTTTTTGTCTTTCCACTCTCCAATCCAGCTCGAACAGTGAGCAGGGTCCCTACAGTAACATCCTCAATCCCAGGTTCATAAACTTAACCTCCAGCTCTTATCCTGTTCCAGCATGTAGGAAGCAGCATCATGGCTCAGAGAGGGTAGCTGGCTGCTGATTAATAAGCACTTTGACTCCCACACCATTGGACACTGAAATATAGACAGAATATAACTGGATGAAAGCCAATCCAAGCGAAAGCCCACGCTGAGGAGTTGTTGTTGCTATGGACTTTGCAGGCAGGATTCATTTTTCTCATCAAAATGGCCATATCTAACGCGGTGTTCTGCACACTTAAGCCCAGAAGCTATATCTCTAGCTATCCTCTCCTTGGGTACTGTTCATCTAATGTAACATGGTCTCCATGTAATTAAAGTGAATGGTGAAAAGGTCATGTGTTGCTGCAGCATTCCCACATCCTTCAGGGGTCACACATAGACACATTCGGACACATTTCCAGAGACTTGCCTCATGTATCGCTATAGATTAACTGTTACCAAGGTCACGACCAATGCTGAAGGTGGAAAAGCAAATATCTTTATTATTAGTTTTTTTTATTGGCTTGTGTAACTGCAACAATGGACAGTGGGCTGTGGATTGATTTAGTCTTATAGGTCAAAAATAGTCGGCAGGGAAAGACAATTGTCAGTAGAAGTGGTACTTGCAGGCAGAAACACCGGAACACTAAGAGAACCTTGATGATCTGATGGAGTGTAAGTGATACTTGTCCTCTCTCTCTCTGTGTGTATATATATATATATACACTCTCTATATATTCGGAACGAGGAACAGCTGGCTGGGCAGAAGACTGAGTCAGATGGTAAGTTGACGTAGGAACTTTATTAGTTAAAGCCAGTGGGCAGGTGCGAATTGGTGGGTTTGGAATGATGACAGAGGTTAGTTTTGTGTGCACAACATGGAGATTAATAAGATGAACTTGAGGTGAGAGAGAAGAGGAGGGAGCAGCTGTCATCAGGACAGAAACATCTACTTTTTGCAGTTTTGCTATTTAGTCATGCCTTGTTATATAGTGTGTCCAACTCAATTTTCTTTGTCGAATTATTACAGCTTCTCTGAAAACTCTCGCCCCCTCTCCTCTAATTGTTCTTCCTTTCAGTGCCGCTCTGTCCCGTGTTTGCCTCTTGCCTCGTGCCACAGTTCCCTCTTTTGCCTTGCCCCTCCAGTAATATTAGCGCTGAGTCAGTCGTTTTTTTTTCACCCACTTAACATTTGAACATAGATGTTACTGTGCCAGCTCCTGGGGGTGCCCGCAGTCTCCTGACATGCATTTGCATAAATAGTGCACGTTCTAAGTGCTTTTAACACCCGGACCAGCGTGCCTTTTGCAGTTCTTCTACGAGTTCATTTCTCATGTGACTTGGGTGTGTGTTTCGCCGTGCACACTGTAGCGCCCGGCTATTCTGGATGTGCTCTATACAGTCACGTACGCATGGGTTGATGGAGTTCATTAACACTGTCCCTTCGTTAGTAATGCATAAATGCATGCAGTTGGGTTCTTTTGGCTGAATCGTGTTGATAGTGCACTATATCCTTGTTTCCTGCTCTACCTTAGAATGTACCACGATGCAGTGGAGTAGTTTTAGCCTAGTTTAGCCCTATTTATATTTGGATAATTACAAATATGTCCAGAGCAGATTTGCACTCCACTGTCTCAGATCTCATTTCATTTTGGTATTTTCAGTGGGTGTCACTGATTTATTTGCCTACCCTATATAGACGTCGGTGAGTCCTGACGCCCTCAAACTGCCCCCGAGTGACAGATAAAGGTTGTCAGTGAAACTGGCTGAATGGATGGAAACAATGGTTGCAGTATTTTTTCCCCAGGTCTACAGCAGGAAACAGGATGGGGACTCAGCAGAGGTGGTGTCCTTCCCCCCTCAGAGATCAACATTATCAGTGACACCCTGCCTTCTCACTGTCCTCCTCCACCCATTCAGACATATCATGGTCAGAGGTCAGCTCACACTCTTCCACGCAAACAAAAACAGTGCAGGAATCGCAGATAGGAATTTCCTACAGTCTGTTATTGGCACTTCAAAGGTTCAGTAGAGCAGCCATGAGAAAGTGCCTCCTCAGCACTTCAGTCACTCGGCCTCGGATTGCAAGAGGACCTTCCTTATTTTATTAGACAACACAAGGAAAACAATTGAGATTTATGAGCGATTCGGCTGCGCACACTAACATTGTGCTTTCATCCCCCCTCTGCTTTCCTCCTCTTCTCTTTCTGTGGAGTATTTGCAATGTGTTGGAGGTCTTATGAGTCCCCGGGGTCATTTGTGGCCCGATAACCTCAAGAGACATCTGGCTTTAATTTAGTCCATGTCACTCAAAGGACATGTAAGTAAAAACATCAGGTTACAAAATTAACCGTCTCATAAATACTTTATATGCATATTTTATATGAAATATGAGCTTTTATTTCACATAAAGATACAGAAGAAATTAACATCCTCATTTGATTTGGAAAACAAATTGCTTGCAGTAATCGTGTGTTTTTGTGTTTCTCAGGTAGCCAAAAAAATATGAGCTGATCACAAACCTGAGGAGTAGTTTACAACTTTTATGATATAAAAGAGAAAATTGAATTCTTTTAAATCTAGGACAAAATACAAAGCCACATCATATCAGGCCATTAACTTTGACGACAAGGTCTTATGTTGTTGAGGAAAATGGCAATGGGGACTTTCACAATAAAATGTTTTACTTATATCGGGGTATATAACTCCGATTTGTGTGTGTCTGTTGAGTGTTTGAATAGATGCTTTTCTTTTCTGCCACGCTCAAACCGACTTTAGCTCTGTTATCCCAAGCATTCCGATGAGCACCTAGAGTATACCTGCATTAAAAAGGCATGAAATTGTGCACTACTCTACCTTTTTTCTTCAAACATTTAGGCTAAGGAAAGAGTTCCAGGTTTTACTGACAGTGTTTATTTTTGGGCAGACACAAGCATTGCAGCCAGCTTCCCCCAACCCATCTCTCGCAGCTTATGCAGCCCGATTGCAAAGAGGGAAAAAAATGACAGGAAGAAAAGATTTTTAAATGAGGAACACAGTTGCAGAGAGAAAGCAAAGCAAAGCAGACGAAGCATGAATTGGTGTTTGTGTGTATTTCATGACACTTTCCTCTGAGGTGTGTTGAACTGTGTCCTGGGGCTGAATACACTAAGACAGGACTGACAGGCACTTCCTTTGCTTCTTTTTCCTAAGACAGAGTCTCGCCCCCAGGGGTCCTCTGTAGATTACAGCTAAGTATACAAAATGGGAAAAAAAGAATGAGGCGCTTGTCTCCTTTTGTTTCGTGCGCGTTTCATTTGGTAGAGGAATACATTTCCCTCAGACAGCTCGGTAAGCCGTGCGTGCTCTTTCCGCATTTTCACTTCCATGGGAACTGAATATGTGAAAAAAGCGATTTCCAATGTGCTTCGCCAGAGTCCGAAAAAAAAATGAGTCAGCATGGCCATCTAATCTCCCAATTCCCAATAAACCTTTTCGCCTCAGCACAAACGCACACATACACACACACATACAAAGGCTTATTCCAGTACAGTTCCCCCTACAGTACCTCTGACAAAACTCCAGTCTGGCTCCTGTGGAGAAAAGGCCACGCTGGAAAATCGCTGTGGGGATCAATAAGGCAATTTTCTGTCGGGTCAGCGGCTGTCACGCAGGTTATTTACTCTGAGGAGGGCAGTGATAGGTGGTGGTGGGGTTGTGTATGTTGGCAGACATATTGCCTTGCTTACCTAATCTCTCTCTGAACACTTCATATCAAACAGCTCCTGCAATGTCCCTGAACAGTCAGGAGACACAAATTTCTGTCCCACGACAGTGAGCAAAAGCTTAGAGAATGAAATTAATTTCCTTCGCCCGTTATAGTTTTGTATATTTAAAGATTAAGGATATGAGTTTTTTTTTAGGGGGAGTTATTTGGTTGCCAAGTCTGTGCAAATGTAGCAAGCTCCTAAAGGGACGTAACTACACAGTAGCAGATGGCATGTCTCACTTTGGTTAATACAGACTTTGAGAGTGATTTTATGACTCCTTATGACATTGAATGCATCGCATCGAGTACCAGATGTGGGTAAAGCCGGGGTACCTGGGAGCATGGCCTCAGATCTGCTCTTGCCTGAGTGTAGAAAGCCAACATCAGCAAAGCACAAGCAGTTTGATTTGAGAAACTTTGAGCTCTGGGAAATTAGGAAGGATGGAAATGTTATAGATCAAATTACTAATCAAGAAACTAACCTGCAGATTTATGGATAAAATAATTAAAATTGTAAGTTTCAGACTTGTTGCAGTCCAGACTTTGCACTTTAATTATTCTTCAATCCACCAAACAGTTTCACTTTTGTCTCCTTTTAGGTTTAAGTCAGATAAGAGGTTTCTTATGTCATCTACAAATCTTTTTCTTTTGCATACTAATGAGCTTAGAAGTCGCATGTAATCTATAAAGCATTGAACTCTAACAGACTTCTTGTGTAGAGTGGCTTGAATCTTAAGAACACAAACATTCTGTGGTTGAAATAGAAAAATTCCGAGCTGTGATGTTTTCAATTCTCCAAGGATTAGCTGAAGAATTCAAGGAACTGAGCGACCCGACTGATCTGTGTGGGGGTCTGACATAGCAGAAGTGCCTTTGGCCCCTGTGAGGAAAACCAGGCCTTTTTTTCTACCTCCTGGATTTTCCTAAGAAGCAAGAGTTGCGGTGTGGATTATGCTCGTATATCCTTCCTGTAGAATAACAGATCCCTGCGGAGATGCAAGTGCAAGATTTATATACCCATCCTATATCTGCAGAACCAAAGATTATATTCTTTGAGTCTTAAGAGCTGTAAAGTTAAAGTTATCTCCGTCACAGAAGTCTTTGGTGGAACACAGAGATGTGAATTTGCACAAATGCGTCTGTCATGCAAATGAGACACAGTAGTGCCCTTTTTCTGCTTTCATGGCTCAAAAGATGATTTATGCTACTTAACAGATTGCAATGATGTATTCAAGGTGAAATGGAAACCTGAGATGATTAATCAGACTAATGAATACTATCATTTCTTACGTGGCCAGTGTGAGGATAAAAACTAGAGACACTTGTCAGATGTGGTTTTATAAAACCATACATACTCGGAGACAAATGTGTGCAGTGTTTTACTTGATAAGTAAATTCAAACATTTAGATGATCATTTAAGTGGTTATCAGACATATAAATGCGTTTGTGGTTCATTACAATGACTGTTCTTCGAGTTACCTTAATGTAAACTGTACTTTGACCTTGCCAACTGCTTTTTAAATGTCTTTGATTTAATGTCTCATAAGGGTACCATGCCACACTAATCACCATAATTGTTCATCCTGCCAAGTGTCAGTCTATTTTGCCCCAGAGCCAATAGAGCGTGCACTGTAATGTGATTGCAGGTGAATTCGGAGCACCTCACTGAGGGTTTCAGATATGTCACCCCGGGGATCGAGTCAGGTCCAGGGTTTGTCAAAAAAAGGAGGGCTTTACGGAAATTGTCTGCAACATATACATCGGGGCATATCGTTGAGCCATCCGATTTGACTGCCGTGCCCAGGAGAAATGTTCTCAGAGCAGAAGCCCATCTTCTTTCCAATTACAGCAGCGGTGCAGGTGAAGTGGCCTATTTGCTTGTTGAGGCGCACCGGGCATGCTCGGCTAGCCGGGATGAGTGGCAGTGAGGATGGGGGATAAGGAAGGAGGGTTTTTACAACGATGCAAATACTCCATCTGGTTACATGGAGAGAACAGTTAAGTTCTGTTTCTGCCAGTTAGCATCACACACTTCTTACCATTTGCAGAGTCTGTTGAAAATTAAGGTCTGGCTGACTGCTACGACTAAAAATAGACGGTGAGGATGGAAATTTTACAAAGAGATGCATGAAGGCATCGGAGGTGTAGCACGGCTTTTTTTGGTGTGTTTTTTTCTCAATTTGTTTGTGTTTTTTTCTCTCTTTCCTGTTTTCGCATCTGCATGTACAAATCCAACTGCTTAATTCCCTTTGTGTGTGTTTGTCTCATTCGAGGCCTTGACACTAAAAGGCTCAATGAGTAATGCCACATTTCCAAGTGTAATTAGGGTGTCTGATGAATAGTGATTTATTGTTTCATTCTTGATAACGCTGCTTCTCTTTGGTGTATTTTTACCGCGTTGTACTCGAACAAGAGTAGCGCATCGCGTGGTGGATTTAATTGCACGTGTCTGTCAAAAGGAGTACCATGACTTTTGAGTGTTTTTTTAATGTATGCTTTTGTTGTATACTTGTAGGGCAGCGACGCTTTCCAGTGTTATTTACGGATCCTGGCACAAAATATTGGAACCCCCTGCTGTGGTTAATTTTAGGATTTTTCTTTTGCTTTCTCTTTGTTATTCATTGTAATTAAAGCTTTTTGCTTAATCTCAAACATCATCCCCAACAGCAACAGAAACTGATTTTATATAATATATAAAATCAGTTTCTGTTGGGGATGATATATATATATATATACATATATTATATGCTTACATATAGGGGCAGTGGTGGTTTTGAAGTGAACTTGTAACCGGTGGGTCGCCGGTTCGAGTCCCTGGACTGACAAGAGGTTGAGGTGAGGAAAGTGAGAGCGACTGCTTGTCCCAGTCGCCACCACTGTGGGCCCTTGAGCAAGGCCCTTAACCCCTGACTGCTCCC
>OMNN01024384.1:14547-27197 GCA_900302755.1 Chromis chromis
GTTGTATACTTGTAGGGCAGCGACGCTTTCCAGTGTTATTTACGGATCCTGGCACAAAATATTAGAACCCCCTGCTGTGGTTAATTTTAGGATTTTTCTTTTGCTTTCTACTTGTTATTCATTGTAATTTCAGCTTTTTGCTTAATCTCAAACATCATCCCCAACAGAAACTGATTTAAATATATGCTTACATATAGGGGCAGTGGTGGTTTTGAAGCGAACTTGTACCCGGTGGGTCGCCGGTTCGAGTCCCTGGACTGACAAGAGGTTGAGGTGAGGAAAGTGAGAGCGACCGATTGTCCCAGTTGCCACCACTGTGGGCCCTTGAGCAAGGCCCTTAACCCCTGACTGCTCCCCGGGTGCTGCACCGCGACAGCCCACTGCTCCTAGTATGTATAGTTAAGGTTAACTTTGAATAGGATGGGTCAAATGCAGAGAAGGAATTTCCCCAAGGGGATCAATCAAGGTTAAATTATATTATAGTACATATTTCATAGATAAAAAAATGGGTGGATCATCAGTGAACCTCTGTGACTAAAAGTTTTCAAAACATTTTGGTACTTCGTACACATATAATACCACTACTATTTTTTAGAGAATGTTAAAAAAGTTAAAAAAAAAATAAAAAACTAGTCCCGTCTTAAACATGTCCCTCTAAAATATACTGAACTTTCAGGTTGAGTAGTCGACAATCTCATCAGCCAGTTATTCAGCAATTTGCTTTCACATATACCCAGTGCTCTTTGGTGCCTACAGTATATGTACTGCCCTTTCTGTTCCAATTTTCCATCTTCCATTTACGCCTGTGGTTTTGAAAGAAGTGGTTGTTGAATCAAAATTCACTATTTTCTGTGATCCCTGGATGCTTATGGTGGTAGAAGGCATTTCCTCTTTTTCTGTTGCAGCTTTGACTGTGTCTTATATTCTTTAGTTTTTTGCCTATGTGTCTAACCCCCTCTTAGCTGCTGTCAGTAATATTATTAGCACAAATTTCTTGTAGTTATTTAGTGGATGAGTTTTATTGCTGTCTTTTACATGCACTTATCTTGATATTACTGTTAAAGTAAAGCTCTTCAAATCTTCATTGGTGGATGATGTTATTGTCTTTCTGCATGTCCATGGCAGTCCACACTTCTTTCAGGACTTTAGTCTTGCTGTTTGAAGTACATAATTCAATTAGCATGTTTTATATAATAATGTACAAAATTTCATACCCTAACCTTGCATACAGTATCTACTTTTATCTATTATAGGAACTCTGCCCAGTCCAGCACCAGAATGCCATTTGCATTAGGTGTTTGTCTAAACAGTGTGTTACCTTCTCTGCTAAAAGTGACAGATTAAGTACAGTACAAATTGTTGCAACACAAGAAGTTCTCTTTCTGGTAGAGAAAGATAAACGGATGAATGATGTATCGAGAGATGGGGTAGTAAAATGGACTTGAGCAGATAAAACATTTGTGAGTCAACAGAAGACTTCAGTGGTTAAGGGGAGGGGAAACAGGCAGCGATATCCAGCCTGCCTCTGTCTTTCACAAAAAGACAGCATTGCCTTCTTTGTGCCACTCCACAGATATCTCTAGCTGGCACAGCCATGAATGAGGAGAGGCTGCACTTGTCTCTTGTCCGAGACAGAATCCTCACCTCCCCCCCGCTCACGCCACGACACCCAACCTCCTGTTAATGGAAAGTGGAGAGACAAACAAAGACGGGCATTGTTTTACTGTCTGCTCGGGAGGGAGGTGGTGGTGGTGGTGGTGGTGGTGGTGGAGGGGCTAACATGGCATATACCTCAAAAACAAGAATCGGGGAGAGAGAGAGAGGCCTCTGCATAAGCCTGACACTTAATGGGGGTGACTGACAACCCAGTTATTATAGCAAGGCATTCTGGGAAGCCTTGTGGGAAGTGAGCTATTCATAGTCTTGACCAGAGAGCCTCGTAAATGGGAAACGGTATCATTCTTTGTCATCACTCAAGTCACAGACGCATTCAATACTTCAGTTGCCACTGAGACATTGTACTAGACGAGGAGTGGTTGGTGATGAATGGGGGGGAAGGGGTGTGCAGGCTGGTGCGGGGCTTTGGGGCTGTGGGAGGCATCCCCCCATGGAGTCCCCTGTGGCCCCGGGGTGACGTCACTCGTGCTTTTGTTTCTACCCCTGCTGAGCGCCAATTAGCCTGTCGCTGGCTGCTACTGGAGAACAGGCTTTTTGTGCTCCGCAGCCGAGCAGCAGCCGTGTTTCGCTCATTGACTTGTGGTTCGCTCTGTATGCCAGATAGTCAGGAAACAGGATGCTGCGGTAGTAAGTGATAGTACATATAAGCTGTCACATGCTGTTTGTTGAAATGTTTTGCTGGCATTCCTTCAAGTGACATCTCAGTCTTTACCGCTTATATGTACCATATTGCAAATACACAGCATCATTTCATGCTGGATTTTACTATTTGTTTAGGAGGCAATTATGTAGATATAAAGGGGACCAAAATTGCATATGATTAGATGCTCCGAGGAGAAATTCATAGAAGCTGACATTTTCCAGAAAGGTGTGACTGAAACGACAGTTCTGTAAACCATAATCTTTTATTTTTTAATCACCTGTAAACTGTCTGCACAGAGCTGCAGGCTTAATTTTAATGTCTGAACATTTCAGATGCCTGTTATGTAACGCATTTATGCTCAGTCTTATACTCAAAAGCTTAATTTTACAAGCTGCAACATGTGTGTGTGTGTGTGTGTGTGTATGTGTGTGTGCACACTCAGACTCAGGATTATACAAGGTGAGATATTCAAAGAATAGATAAGAACAGGAGAGAATCCTGATTTGGCAGTGAGCAAGCTTTCCAGCTGCAAGATAGGAGATTTTAACTAATTACTGGTTTTACAGACTCTTCAATATTTAATCTACAAATCTGTATAAACCCTACAACAAATAGGATTAATAGAAGCTCGATTGTTAATGCACAGACTTACCAAACATAGTTTACAGGCTGGAAACTAAATGTTGAGACATAAAAAATGAACTGAAATAGTGAGTGAGTGAGTGAAATAAAAAGGCTTTCAACAACGTTTACAGGTACAAACTGAAATGTACAAGTTAACAAAAGACTAAGGTTACTTTATTTTTAAAAGCAACTTTATTGAATTATACAAAGATTCCAGAGTCAGAAGCCGTGAGAGAGGCAGGTATGGCACATCATGTGTTGAACAAATAACACGAACAGTCTCGGCCCTCGTTGAAGTTTCTCGTCACATCTGAGTTTGGTTAATCTGCGGATTGACGGAGACTCATTCAGCGGACACTTACAATGGCAGCTCTTGGCAGGATTATGAAGGATGTGAGAGCACACAGCTGAATGGGGTCGGCTGAAGACGTTGATCCAGCTCACTTCTTTGAGCCTTTTCGACGCCTCCAATCACTGTCAGTCGCGCTTGCGTTCCGGTCCCAGCGTGGGGCCGAATGTGGCATTTGTTCAGTGATACAGGTTGTCTCCTCTGGCCTTTTGTGGCCGGCGGACCTTGACACCTGTTTTCCTTTAGTCCCAAGAACAACATTGTGTGTTTTGCTTCTTTATCTGCTCTCACCTTGGTTCCATTACCCTAGAATGCGCTTCCGACTGTGCACAAAAGAGAAGGCCATTTAGCTGAGTGACTGTCTCATTCCCCAGTGTTGTAATTGGCTTCCCTCTCTCTTGGTAGCCTTGATAACTGCACTGAAATTGAGGTTCAGTGGCCTTGTGGCGCTCCCACCCTTGGCAACTGTGAATCATTGACAGCCTTTAAAGTTAACCTGTTAACCTTGCTCACAGTTTGATGGTGTTGACTTGTCATATCATGTCCACCCTGTTGCTGCATTAAATGTCAAAAGGAATCCAACCTTTGGGATTCTCCATTTCTGCTCAATGTGTCTGTCATTTTAAAATAAATGAGATGCACATGAATAAGACGACTTACAGGACGTAATTTATTCTTATATAAACAAACCTTGTGATTGTATGACTGACAATAAATTCTGATTGTCTTGACCTTCTTATACAGTCGGCTATTATCTAAGAGTAGCACTGGAGTTACCATCCAAAATGCTCAGGCCACCTCTCAGATCTTTCCTCCAGGCTAAATTCTTTCCTTTGAGGTGCTCATAAAATTTTAAAGTAACAGTTAGATGTTTGTTTTATATCCTCCTACCGAAGCTGACATGTTTATTTTTTTTGCCCCCTCAGTGCTTTGGTAAAGCCACTTCTCCTTTGTACCATTTTGAAGACATACTGCATCTGACCAGAAAAGACAATAAAAACGTAGAAAAGCCTTTGTGACATACATTTATACCCAAATAAAAACACACCTATTTTGGAGATAGAAAACTGGGACAAAAAAAATTCTCAGCTGCCTTTGCTAAGTATGTGAAACTATAATAAATCCAGTCCCTTTAGTACCATCCTGCTATTTTGTTGCTGTGTTCTTGCAGTTGCATACAGTAGCCTACTGTTTGTAGCATAATACAACTATAGATGACATGTCTACTGTACAATAGAGGCATAGATGAGACGTTGCACCATGTCAGATGTGTATCGGTGTGCTCTGGGTGGTGACAATACTGCAGCTGTGGTAAAAACCTTGTGACTTTTGTAATATCACTTGATATGAAACCCTCAGATTACTAAAAGGACTTCATTTTCTGGGCAAAATCCCAGATAAATCAATGGCACAAGATAAATATCTCTTAAAAAGACTCGCTAGCAAAAAAAGGGTTGATTTTTAATTTTAAAAAGACAAGCACTGTGTTTATTCCCGACATTATCATCGAGTTTCTGTACCGACATTTTACTTGCAGATTCAAGGAGTCTGATTTATTATGCCGTCTTACCCGTGCACTGACACCTCTGGCCCACATCCTGCCTCCACTTAGACTTTTGGAGTTTTCACTTAACTCATAACCCGGTGTTTCATTTGTCTGTAGTAGCGTTTACCTCATGCGTCCATATCCCGGTGTCCTGTTGAGTGACATCCTGTGGGGTCTCTGGTGGTCTCTTGGGCAGATGCTGGTCCTTCCCTCAGTAAAGCGCTGCTGATTGACATCTTATTACAGGAACTTGCTCTCTCTGACAGACCTATCAGGGAATTGAGAAGGTGATTATATGATAGGGGTCCCTGCTCTGCCACAGGACTGCGTTTTTGTATGTGAACCATGACAGGCTTTGTCAAAATGTAAAAGAAACAGTTGTGTAGAGACAAGATCGTTGGGGTTTAGGTAACCGTAAAGTATGACGGCATTACACACCAGAGTGGGATTTCTTAAGCATGTAACATTCACAATTGTCAGACTCACAACAGTGTAGCGTTACGACACTTTACAATTAAATTGCACTCGTTGTATCAGGGGCACCACTTAGATATTTAAATTAGGCCATCTAAGAGACCTTTATAAAGAATATTTCAGGTTGAATAATCATAAATTTATCAAATCTACTTGTATTGATCAGTCTCATTATCAAAAGTCGTAAACTCTGATTTCATTGACCTCCAGTTCCCAAACAAAGAAATACACGGTAGAACCGACGATAATTATACACAAACATTTATTAACTATCACTACAAACAAACAATAAACAACAATGACGTAACAAATAACAGACAGTAGATGAATAAATGTAGATAAAATAATGAATTGTGATCGTCACTGGAAGCAGTTGGTAGAAAGGTGATGAATTTAGAATCACTTTAGCATTGAAAGCCAATCGTAAATTATAAATTCACCCGTTTGGCAGAAGGAAAATGATACTTGCTTAGCCTTTGATGGAGGGAGAGGGAGGCCGCTGCAGGATGTATCGCTGTGAGGATCTGCTGGAAGAGTTGGTTCAGGAATGCAGAGACAAGGTGGCACTTTGGAATAGTTGTGTTGTAAAAATGTGCCGAATTAAAAATACTACGAGTCACAGCTCATAGTAAAAAGAAAATGTTTGCGCTGTTGTATTAACAAAGTTAACTTAAAGAAGTTCAACTTTAAGTTAATCATAAAGCAAAGGTCATAGTTGAATAAACGAAAAAGTCCTTGTTACATAAAAAGGAAAAACCCAAGTTGCATAAAAGTGAAAGCCCAAAAGCCCTAGTAGAGTAAAAAAGCCCAATTTGGATAAAAAGTAAAAGCCTGATAAAAGTAAAAGCCGAATGAAAGTAAAAGCCAACGTTGCAATCCAGTGGCTTTCTTTTATAGAAAGTTTTGGAGCCAAATTCAAATCAGCATCTAACCAATCGTGGCTATGTCCATCCCAAAGGGTGGTCTTTGAGTTACACTGTCCAGGAGAGGTCAGAGGCCAAATACCTTTAGGACTTACTCTAAGAGAATTTCTTAAACATGCAGATTCAATTATTTAATGTCTATGATGATCACAGATCTGAAATCCCACTAAACGTGATTAAAATAACACCAAACATAATATGTTTATCTCATACGGTTCCTGAGATAATAATAAAAGGTGTAAACATAAGAATAAACTTACAAAATGTAGACTTTTATGCTACATAAAAGTAAACTTATGATATACCTAAAAATACAAGCATATACATCCAATTATAAGGAAAATAAGACTTCTTGTCCTCCTTCCATGCTGGTCTTGATCAACCTGGTATCACAGATTGAGTCCAGATTTTGGGATCATCACTCCAGTGATATAGGATTTCCTTAATGTTGAGATTTAGAAATGTTTAATTCAGTCCTGTGGAAAGAGTTCTGTGTGTTAGCAGGAGAGAAAGGTCAGGAGGTCATTGTGTAGAATGCCATCTCCTCTTCTCCGAGGGTGTGGTTATCCTCAAAATTGACACTTTTATGACCTTATCAGATCCTGGTGTGGTAGGGAGACATCCTGTTGTCTCCAAGAGGACCCGTGAGTGGTACTGCTGATGTAAACATCCAATATGCAGATGTTCCATTTAGGTGGGGATTTTGGGTTAGCCGTCTTCTGAAATGGTCTCTTACCAGATTTACAGCTCTGAGGAACAGTCTCTTGATTATCTGTGTGTGACTTGGAATGTTCTGCCCCTTGGTCCGCTACAACAGATAGTCAAAAAACATAGATATAGTGCCTACATTACCCACAGTGCAACTCAGCGGCTGATGTTTATGTACGTTATGCCAGTACTGCTATGTCCACACCCCCATATTTTCAAAAATTTCAATCATATGTGTTATATAACATTAAAGTCATTTCCACGTGTCATTGTCACTTTCAACGTGGCCGTTTTTGGTGGTTCTCTGTGGACACCCGGTTTCCTCTGCACGGTGTGATAACGGTTGTTTTTCTAGGTTTAACTGCTGCCCTCAGTTTAGTCTCTCACAGCTGTGTAATTCAGCTGCTTTTTACTTTCCCATCATGTCTCATATACCCCAACACTAGGCCCTAATTAAGAAGTGGATGTTTTCCTTCAGGGCGTGAATGTGTCTGTTTGCCTGTGTAAGTGGGTGTGTGGGAATGTACACGTTAGTGTGTTTCTCTGTGCTACTGAACCAGATATGGAAGCTATCGGAGCAGTGCTGGTTTAAATAGGACCTGCCAGGTATTCACCGGTCCTTTTCGGTAGATACCAAATACGGTATATTGTCAATGAAGTGTACATAGTTGAAATTACAAGCATAGATGTAACCAGAAGCAAACCACAGAATGGGATTTATATAGTCATGGGTTTTGGATCTTTAGCCATTAATGTGATGATTCAGCTCCATAGCAGTAAGACAAAAAAATAAATGGAACAGTCCTGCAAGCATTACCCATTAACCATAATAGATTTTTACCATGCATGGTAATGAAAGACACAGGCATGCTGGAAACAACAGGCCACTGCAATGCTAATTTTCTCAATGTTTATATCCACAAACAGCTTGCTCAGTCATTGCTGTCATGTGGCTGCACAGCACCAGTCTCTGGTCACTTCACCATCAATCACTGCGACAATTTCCCTCTTGATCATGCTTGAATTGTGTAGGTCACTTTTTTGTCTCAAGCTGTGTATTGAAACATTTATTCCAACAGGCAACAATTTTGACAGTCAGGTTATTTGCTGAAATTAAATCTTGTCATATGTGGTGATTTGTTTTCCTTGACTCTGTTAGCTTTATGTTTTACACTGTTGGTTGAACAGAACAAATAGTTTTAATAGTTTAGGCCGTCACAAAATTACGTTTGCACAGACTCTTTTTCAGAGATTAATCCAGAAATTAATTGGTTGACTAAACAATAACGGAAAATAATTGTTAGTTTACAGACCTAATCAGTTCTTCATTCAAGTTTCCAGGAAAAACCTAGCCAACACCAGGTTGTTGGAACAACAAATCTAAATAGAATCATGAAGTAGATATAAATTTCATTAAAAATGGATTATTACCAGTTCAAGAATAGCAAAATAGCCTGTTATTTTCATGAAGGTTTAGATTGTGGATTACAGCCCTGAGGTATTATTTACTGGCCATAAATCCTGTCCTTGGATCTGGCTCCTGCTCATACATGTTTGCATTTAGCACTCACTTCCACCCACGCATAACCACACACACATAACGGCTACCCTTTATCATTCCATTACCCCAATTAACTGCGGCCTGCAGCTTTAGTGGTATTGTGTTGGTGAGATGGCTCTATCGGTTTTGCTCGGCCGCAGCTTCACACACAAAGCATGACAAATGAGAGAGACCTCTCCCTCATTACCTGAACTGTAATCACTGTGTCTCCTGATAAGATAGCTGTCACACTGCATGCTCCGTTATTGACAACCTTAGCCGTCCAGATCAGCTATCTATTCTATCTGTAACAGGTGTGGCGTAATTGGAACAAATGGCAAACGTGATTGATTGCTGCACTTTTGACCTGTTGCTGATTTTTGATCTACTTTACAAAACAAACTAGATCTCTTGGCAGGCGAGGCCTTGGAAAAGAGAGCCTCACAGTAAATTAGACACAGATGCACATGGAGATAATGTATTCACACATGCAAATACCCTCAAATGTTCCATGTATCCGTGCATACTGTAGTCATCTGTCAAGTCTGTCCCACGGTAGCTGGCCGACAGCACGGTGAGAGTGACTTTTGAGTTGATGGTGCCAATTTATAGCACGAGGTCGGCCGCTCCCTCGTAGCCCGGATCCCAAGGGAAGCCCCGGGCGAGAGTAAGATGAGAGTACCACTGAGGAAACTGTTCCGGGTTTGGCTACCTCTGTTGTTGGCTTGTCCTCTGTGCTCCCCCTGCCTTTCTGTTTGAGCAGCTTCAGTTGGTTGAACAAAGCTTAACATGATTAGGCAGAAAGAGAAGAAGAATGGACTTGGCACTGCTTTGAGTTGAGGCATTTGTCAGTGATCGTACTGTATTGATACTCCATTAGCCATAGTTTGACTGTGTTGTTTCACAATAAGCTAGTTATTGTTACAAGAATTTGCCATTTGGAATTCTTTCCCTGGAAGTCCACCAACATCAAAGAACAGGATACAGTATAAAAATACATGCTGGGCTTTAAAACTGACCACTTGTGACATGGAAGTTCCTGTAACTATTTCCAAGGCAGTGATTAGAAAAAAATGTGCCCTTTTGTGTCCACACACTGTAAAGTTTGTCTTTGTTTGCCCGCAAGCGTAGGTATGGAGCTGTGTTGGTTGGAGGCCTGCCCTGTCACAGTGATTAGTCATACAGACAGTGGTCGGCAGGCCACATTGCGTAATTTGGCCCAGATGTAGGTGGAGACTTTGCAGCCAAACGCTGAGCTGGAAGCTGTTACTCCCCTGATCCCCCACGACTATTGTTTTTCCTTTGACTTCAGCTCAGGGCTTTCTCATAAAAAATGAATTTCAGAGTCTCTGTGGTTAACGACTTGGAACGTTTCAGAAAACCTGTCTAAATCTTGGAATCTTATCCTGAGAGGTGCTCAGAGCAGCCTGCAAACTATTTGGCAATTTTATTTCCTTGGGGTCATACCCTGTTTTGTGCTTTGCAAAAGCCTGTCTGGGCTTGTTTTCTTGTCGTCTAGTTCCCTCTATCCCATTCTTTCCCGTGATGATGGGTGGTGCTTGTCAAAAACTGAGAAACACAAAGTGGAAAAGAGACAAAAAACATTGTCGAGAAGACCACAGGTTCAAGCTAAAACTGAAAGTGTGCTGGATTATTATTATTTTTAATCTTTCAACAAAGGGAGAACAGTTCCAGACGTTGACATTTTAGTTATCTTCTGACTCTCTTTCCCCTTTTCACCGCTTTAAAAGCTGCTTTTCCTTCTCTTCTCTCTCTTGTGAAACTAAATGTGCATGACAGGAGCAAAAGGCAGGGGAGCGTGAATGTCAACAACTGATTAAACACAGTTTGGTTGTGGAGACTAAGTCACATACTCTGTTCATTTATATTGTCAGTTCATGTACTAGTGCTCCCTGAAATGAAGCATAATCAATTCTAATTGCACATTATCTACCACATCTAATTTATGTCATTACTTGACAAAAGAAGTTCTGCAGTTCCGCTGTTTCGAGTCACTGTTCATATGTTTGAACTACAACCTTGCTACACTCTTTGTCTCTACTCTGTATAATTTAACAAGACCCCACTCACGGTTTCTCTTAGTTTATTGCTTGAACATATTTCTCTCCTTTGTGAATATTTAATAGAAAAATGCTTAGGAAGGAAGAAGATTTGCATATTTGCATTGATATGCAATTCCCTTGAAAGTTTTGCCTTTCATTTGACCTACTTGTCTTATAAGGTGCGATCCTCCGCTGGTATAACTCTCTCGCTGTCTGCTCTTTCTGATAAAGTCTTATAATAAATTGATTTGTATGCTCACTACATGACTGGTCAGCAGCACTTTTAATCTGTCACAGGGAAAAAACTGCTACTCTACAGAATGGTGTGACAATTAGTCATCCGAGAGCTGCCAGCAGAGCACAGAAATATCAAGCTGATCTAAAAGATGCGTGCGGGGAAAAAAAGGCGATATTTAAGAAACAGACAGAGACAAAGAGGGTGATTCATAGAGCAGAGAATGAACAAAGGAGCAAATAGCATCATGGACAATAAGGGCCAGTTTAGAAGATGAAGTACCTGCCGACCATTTGGTAAACAAACTTAAACTGGAGACTCACTCCAGTGACCACAGCAGGACTGTTTTAATCAGCATTTTATATCGGCCATATGTCTGTGATAACGCAGGAGAGTTGGTCATCAATTAATGGTGGCTCCAACTGACACATTACACACAAACCTGAATGGATTGACCAATAACATATGGCTCATTGGCTTATGTGGGAGGTGGCAAAAGCTCCCATTTACTTCAGTGGCACTCCAGTGAAGAGCCCAGCTGCTGTGCATGAAAGATAAACAAATGCTAAGTCCAATTTGCAAGTTTCTCATTGGAATAAATGGGCTGTGTCCTCCACCGAGGTTCAAATTACTGCCATATAGCTACAAATTTGTTTCCTGTGGGAAAATCTGAGGCCACATGGGGAAACCTCTCCTGAGGTAATCATTATCATTTGTCAGGTGCTTGTTAGGCCAACCTCATAGCTGGAGCTGTCTGTGTCCTTGAGGCATCCACTGAGCTGCCTGTCACCCTGACAGATAAGCCTAGCTAAACTCTTAGTTAAGGATAGGCGAGTTGGTCAGAGGTCATTTAAATGTAAACTCTGGACATTAGATTGAATCAACACCATGAGATAGAGACTTCACATCAATTGTTCCTGAAATCTGCTCTCAGGACAACTCTATTCCAAGCCTCGCAAGCAAATCATTAATTTACCACACAATGTTGCTTCAAACTAATTTCCTGTCTGTTGCACAAGAGAACCTTGTTTTGACTGGGATCTTGTCTGGATCAGATATTTGAGAGGGGAGATAAGGTCAATAGAGGAGTCTTTAAAGCTTTGGCACACACTTCTAAACGAACCTCACTGCTGTCTTAAAACACACAAACTCATTCTACATTTATTCCCTATGCAGAGTTTCTTTTTCTTCCTTTTCCCCTGAAATGCTCAGCTTACATGTAGCACACACAATAACACGAGCACCTCAGTGATATAGTGGAATCCAGTACAACAGCTTTGCAGTAAATGTCTTCTATCAAGGCTTCTAACAAGCGAGGGCCTCTTGTATCCTTGGGATACCAAACATTCAAACGTTGAACATACATTCAAACAAACATTCAAATACCAGCAGCAGAGTCCCGGACTGTCTAGGAGATGGAGACTAGTAATTTCTCTTTCCTCAAGGGGTATAAGGCTGAACTCTGACCCCACCTCACCTCTTGGCCTCAGTGGTCATGCACGATACCTTTAATGAACCACAACAGGCCGGAAGTCTGTCTGTCCATCGTGGACATAATGTCTGTCTGTGTGTCAGTGGGAGAATATTGATTTGTATGTATTTGAATGAGCATTTGTGTGGATATTTTCCTCCCTCTGTTTGACTCTGCATCAGTATTTTAGTCCATCTGTAACTCTGTGTGTGTTCTGCCTTCTGCCCCGTGACTCTCCTTTCCACTTCTTTCCCATTCCTCTGTTCCCCCGAGGGAGGTGTGTGTGTGTGTGTGTGTGTGTGTGTGTCATTTTTGCATATGTTTGTGTCTTTTTGTGTCATTTTTGTATATTTTTGTTTATTTTGTGTCATTTTTGTCTCTTTTTGTGTCTTTTTGT